>CAVNYN010202647.1:0-50221 GCA_963692815.1 Nyctanthes arbor-tristis | reverse complement strand
TATAATTTTCTTGTCATCAGTAAATGCACATAGCAATTGAGTCTAAAAATTTTACCTATGTAATAGAACACAAAATACTACGTGTGCATATAGAATACCTAGACTAATCGTTATAATTCCAGTTATTAACTTAAGTATAAAATTAACTTGTAATAAATGACATATGTTCCAAGTATAAAGCACATGAAAACATACAATTGTGTATGTATAACAAATCTCGTCATCAAACAAAAAAATAATATCATATGAGAAAGATTCAATTCTCGAAAATGATTCAATTCTCGAAACACTATATGCATACCACGGATGTGCAATAATAGTCATCTTATCAATTTCCTATAATTGCAATAAATGTGCTCACTATAAAAGAGAATTCATCATTTTACGCGAGAGAGAGAGAGAGAGAGAGAGAGAGAGCTCATCATTAGGCTTTACAATTTTACCAATATATTAAAAAATTGCAGTTATGCATGTATGTACTAATTCATTTCAAATAATTAGTTAATTTACGGTTTTTGAATTGAGCAAATAATAAAAACTGTTAGTAAAAAGAACGGATATTCATTAGCCAGCAAAACTATTTGCAATTCTCATCTCATGTCGACCCAAGTCCTTTAGGGAAAAAGTTGCAGCAAGATTAAAAATTTTAACGTGGTCTAAGTAAATCTAAATAGAAACAACAAAGAAAGTTCATCTAAGTATATCACGATTATGTTCTTCTGAATAACTTTGTTAAAGTTACTCAAAAAAGGAAAAAAAAAAAAAAGGGACAACATTACGACACTTTCGTGACCCCCGTGTTTGCTGAAGAAATGATGCCAATCACCATGATCGCAATTCATGTATATTCCAATTCATAAGGACCTTTACAATGGGGATATGTATTTGACAAACCAACGTCACTTGCAAATGAGTAGTTACATACTGTAAGATAACATGAAGTCACATAATATAAAATATAGCAATTCTAGGGGGACATGAAAAGGGGACATTATTAGGTGACATTCTCATGTGGCACGTATTTATTGAGTGATGATTACATGGCTATTTTTCATCGTCCAATACAAATGTGCTATATAAGAATATCGTCTAATAATATCTCATTTTCATGTCCCTCTAGAATTTTTCCTATAAGATAAAATGAAGTAAACACACAAAAACAATTTGCATGTAGTACATAAAAAATTATTGTTACTAAGTTACCACGAAACATCTTTAAACAACACATCTACAACACTATCACATGTTTGTTGGTTAAAGTTTCAAAAGCACTAGTAAGCATATTTACAAATTCATTCTATAGAGTATATGGAAGATGCCTCCTTTTGCATCTAACATATTTATTATCTGTACTCCAAATCTTGGATGACAAAATCAATTAATCTGATTGAGTACACAAATGAGGGATGCATCTCAACACAATCCTTTTGAACGATCTCTCTTATGACATTTGGGGAGTGGGGAAGGAGAAATATATAAGGATATTAGAATTAAGGCAAAATTAAAAAGGAATAGGAAAGAACTTCCACATTGGTTGAATCCATGAAATAAAGATAATCAAGGAAGCGAATAAAATGGGACAACGAATTGGCTGAAGGATCAAAAGGAATGATTCATTCGATTCAGAAAAGATTAGGTTATTAGGAATCAAGCTAAAAAAAAAACCGAAGGCAATCAACATTGGAATGGAAATAAATAAGAAACAAAAGATTATGGCTATCAGGCACCGATTTTATCCTAATAACCCAAGAATAATCGGGGAAAAAATAATGGAAAGAATTACAAAATATAGATGGAAAATTGTGATTGGAGGACATCGTGTCAGTTAGAGAAGTGAGTACATATGTTGGTCAAATGTGTTTGAAAAATTATAGGAGGACATGAAAAGAGGACATTATTAAGTGACATTTTTATGTGACACACTTTTTTTAGATGATGAAAAAATAGCCATGTAATCATCACCAATAAATGTGTGCCACATGAGAATGTCATCTATTAATATTCTATTTTTGTGTCCCCTGAAATTGCTCAACGTGTTTATATGTAGTACATAATATTATTATTGTGTAACTTATTGTTCAAAGCTTCTTGTTAAAATTCAAAAAAAGAATTTTTTTTTTTCTTGGTGAAATTAGATACTTTCTCAAACATTTTATTCAAAGCAAAATTTTCCCATGTGGCATGCGTGAATATACGTTATGTATATTTCATGCACACCATACATAGCGTACATATATACATGCTACACAGGATGTGAGGTTTTGAAAAAAGTCATTATGCATATAATATTTGCTAGTCCATACAGAGAACAACTTACTACACACCGTTAGCGACCATATACTTGACTATTCTAAAGGCCCAAACCAAAACCACCACACTTACTCGACAAATGATTTATTTATACTAATGAATAATGATAAACATCTCTATTTATCCGATCTGGTTAGTTTATCAGTTGACAAAAATTATAAAAAGAAGTTAAATGGTAAAACTGTTAATTCAGATACTTGAGTTAGTTGAGATTTATATTTTTAAAGGTAAAATTATTAATCGGTAAATCAACGGGTGAACTAGTAGGAATGTGTGTCGTTGCTCTTATACTAATAGTGAGAATTACTATGCTAGGAGTAGGCAATCATACACGCCACCATTAGAGTATCTCTAATGGGAAAGCGGATTGTGGGTGTGATATGGAGGAGAGAGATAGAGAGATGATTATTTTAAGTAAATAGGAATAGAAAGACGTGTAGTGAAAAAAATGGGAAAAATAAAAAGTGAGAAGAGAAATTGGGATAAATTCATAAATAATAATGATAAAATAGTAGTGGAGAAGGTGGATGAGAGTGTCTACTAGTGGACCTTACACGGACATAAAGGAGAAAAAATAAGAAAAAATGGTGTAAATGAGTGAAAATTGATTAAAAAATAAAAATAAATAAAATTGTGGATCTCACGATTTTAATTTTTTTTTTATATGTCTCTCTCCCACAGTAGACCCAGTCCATAAAAACCCCATTGGAGATTCTCTTAATCAATCCCAAAAAGTTTTACAAAAGAGCTGCACCCAGCTGGACCTATGCATACGACCTTGAATTTTCTATGGAATGGAGACCACGCGAAAAATTACCTAATCAATATTGGTGTTAATTTTAATTTAACATAAATATTCTACACAACCTAAGAATTAGTAACAATTGATAATTCAAAAAATCTGAAGAATTTTACAATTCATAGTGTCAGGAATTGGTAACCCTTGATTACTCAAAATTTGTAGTATTCTTTACACTTGAACAGTTCAAACCATGGGAATTGATAACGTTTGGTTATTCAAAAATCTATAAGTAATCTCAACTCATTATCACGTCTAACCACAATATGCCCCCTGATCTCCTTAAGATAACTGATGACACAAGAAAACCATCTCTTGGAAACTGATCATAATTACTATCTTCCTAATTTGCCTTAGCAACTTTAAGTTATATTTATGCACGAGAGATTCTTTCGCTTGAAGAACAAAGAAAAAGAAAGAAAGGAAGTCTGTTAATTTTTTCAAATTGCCGTCCAGGTCGATTTTCTTTTCCAGATTTTCTCTACACATAATTAAATTCAAAATTTGCAGTTTGAAGAAAAACTTGGAGGCTAAAATAAACTGGAAAGATAATCGTCCATCTCCCGAAAACCCCTCTCTCAGTTGAATCGGCACTACTCGTTAAGCTTACTAATCCCAATGCGTTTAACACCGGCATTCTTCACACCGCCGGCAACAGTCTCGATTTCTTTGGCGCCAGAGAGGTAATTTCTAACTTCCTTCCTGATGAAATCCTGCATAACGGAAAGTATCTCGGGGCTAAATGACAGGGTCTCCTTCTCCACCGCAGCCATCGCCTTACAATGGCGATCACTCTGGTGAATCTGTTGGTTCAGAGATGAATCGGTTTTTTCAGTCTCTAGAGAAAATGATTCACTACCAGTCCCAGGCAAAGATAGAGTCAACGCAGTCAACAGATCATCAGCATTCTCTTCACCTGCTGCCCGAGTCGGCGGCGCCTCCGCCGGAGGTTCCTCAATCGCGTTCTTCATTATCGAAAAACAAAAATTCACATTCCCCTTGATATTATTAACCGATTCGGTGATAACAGAACCGCCAGGACCCGAACTCTCTTCAGGACTCAGTTTCAAACCATTCATCATCGCGGAAGTAACATCGCCGCTATCTGCGTGCTTTAAGACCTGCACAGGTCGCTCCCCTCCGCCAACCATAGCCACAGCAGACTTCCGTTTCAGAGTCGAGTTCCAGTGATTCTTAATCGAGTTATCAGTCCGTCCATTAAGAAGCTTTGCGATAGTCGCCCACCTGTTACCGTACTTTGCGTGCGCCCGGAGAATGATCTCATCCTCCTCCGCAGTAAACGGCCGGTGCTCCACCTCCGGTGACAGCTGATTGCACCACCTCAGACGGCAAGACTTCCCCGATCTCCCCGGAATCGACCGGCTTATCAAGGACCAGTTCCTAGCACCATGCAGCTGTACCAATTTCTTCAACTGCTCGTCTTCTTCTGGACTCCATGGCCCTTTAATCCTATTGCCACCGTCGTGAGACGCCATTGATATTAATCCAGGTATAACAGCCTAAACCCTAATCGGAATATTATTATTATTATTATTATTATTCAAAAATTCAAATTATCAAGACATAGAGATACTGGCTTTATATGTATAGGGGGTCCTGGAGGAGGAGAAGACAGCGGGTGATATAAAACAAGGGGGGAAATCAGGGTAACTGAAAGGGCCGGTTAAAGAGGAAGGGGCGGAGCGTTATGGTTACCGGTTACAATAGGTAGGCGGTTGAGGGACAGCTGGAGGGACACGTGTTGTTGCGTAAGTGAACGGAGTGCGGTAAAAATCGCAGGAAAATCTCACGGTTGCTAGTGGGAGCGTTATTTTACCTATTTTGACTCGTGCCGTTATGGAAGTTGCTTAGTTAATTAATTAAATTAATTAAAAAGACTGTTGCGGATCAGAGAAGTTTTTATTTGGGAGGATATTTGTTTTGGTGGAGTTGTAACAAATTTTTGAGTTTCGAATTTAAAAAACCAAATCGATAGGTGCAATAAATAATAATTGAATGAATGAATGAATAATAATGGCTCATTTCTATTAGATTATTTTTATATTTGATAGTTATAATAGTTGTACATTCTCTTCACTCAAACAACAATAATAATATTTGTTATACGGGAAAAGTAATTTTAAAATTTAAATATATAGATTATTGTTGAGGTGTCGAGTAACAGCATATCATCATGCAATGAAATGGTTTAATTTCACCATTCATGCTGTATAAGCGTTTTAATAAAATGAGTTCCGTTTTGGAGACACAGAGTGTCTATATAATAGAGACACCCGATATATGCAGTACATCCTTCATCAGTTATTTTGATCATATGTCATGAACTCACAAAGTGCATCCTCTATTATGGCTTTTTCTTATGAATATAATGTTGTAATGTTATTTCGCGTTAACACGTGTAACTTTAAGAATATGTCTTCTTCGTATTTCATCTTTTTCCTTTAGTAAGTTGAGTATAATTTAAATGACCATACTTTTCGAAAAATGACAAATATGTCAGATATTTAAAGTTATTTTCACATATCAATTTAGATGCAAAAGAATGTATGAAAATCAACTTAAAAAATATACGTAACATACCTTATCAAATGACATGGCAACACAAATGTCAAATAGACAAAGGAGATCATTGCAAGAAATTGGCCCCGTAATATATTATTATTAATTATTTATTTTTAATTAAAGGGAGATAAAAATAAAAATTAGTAGGATTGAAGTTGAAGTTTTATAGACCAATATTTACGGATAAGCACGAAGAAAGGACGGTTTGACCGGGGGACGCCAGTAGTTTTTCCTTGTGGGCAAGGCACGGAAGAGGTGGACAAAACGACAAATTATGATTGCAGATAAAGTACATGATTGCAGATAGAGAGGACGTCACGATATATCAACAGCCTGTCCTCAATGCCACCACATCATTTCAGTGACCTGATATTTACCGGTGTTATTCAGTCACCAACACGCCCCCAAAAAGAAGATTATACCACACAACTATGGAAAATGTTTTAGAAAAAAATCTACTTTTACATACAAGCGTGTTTATAAAATGAATGAATTGACAAATAGAGTAGTTAATTTTTAAATGATAAAATGCGTGAAAACAGATTCTTGCTACAGTGTATGTGTAAAATAATTTTTGTAAAAATTTTGCGTGAGAGAAATTTACTAAAGAGATAGATAAGACTCATGATAAAGAGATAGATCACTTACGAAGTAGAAATATAATAAAAACAGCCCTACTATTATAGAACTACTTTTATTAGATTTCCTCCACGTACGCGGCAAGATTCTTTATCAAGAGATAGTTAAGGCTCTTTAGTCGGACAGTATAACGGAATCCAGTATCTTATGATAAGTTTGATTAGACAACGGTTATTAAAATTGTTGTTTTTATATAAGAGTTAATTTCACAAATCGTCCTTAACATTTAAGTTAAGTATTGGCTGGTCCTCTTAACCTTTTTTTTCAACCTCCTGAGTCCACAACTTTTTATAAGTTCGCAGGAAATGTCCTTTTCATGACTATTCTGTTAACTTTCTAACAAAATGACTGTTATACCCCTTAACTTTTTAATTTAAAAAAAAAAAGTCAAAAAATAATAATAATAATAAAGATAACACAAAACCCACTCCTTTGTGCGGTCACAAATGACAGCACTAACAGCACTTTGGCCGTCGGAAATAGCAGCCAAGGCTGTTGCTTTAACGACCAAAAATAGAGGAGTGTATTGCCATTTCCGATAGCTAGCTACCATTTTAGCGGCCAAAAATCGGAGAGTGTACTGCCATTTCCGATAACAAGGTCACCCCACCTTTTTGGCCAGTAGCATTCCAGTGGCCACTTTTGGGAGAGGGTGAGTTAGGTGTTTTCCTTTTTTTAAAAAAATTATTTTTAAACCAAATTTTTTTAAAATTAAAAAGTTAAGAGGTATAATAGTCATTTTATTAGAAAATTAATAGAATAGTGACAAAAAAGACTTTTTCTGCGAATTTATAAAAGGTTAAGGACACAGGAGGTTAAAAAAATGTTGAAAACACAACTGATACTTAACTCAAAGGTTGTGGACGATTTATACAATTAACCCTTTATATAATAATAACAAACAGGGTTAATTTCACATATTATCCCCAACCTTTGGGCTAGTATCGACTAGATCTCTAACTTTTTTTTCAACCCACTGACTCTATAACTTTTCATTAAATTGCACGTATAGTCTTTTTAACGGTTTCCGTCTAGTTCACCGTTAACTCATTCAATAAATTACAGTTATGTCGCTTATCATTTTAAATTAAAAAACAAAAATTTTTAAAATATAAATATTTTAATTTTCTGGGGCAAAAAAAAAAAAACCGACTACCAAAATTGGCAACACGGCAGCAAAAAATGCAGCCATTTCCCGAAGCACAGGGGAGACCCCCCGCCCCCCCATCCCCAAAGGCGGCTATTTCTCCTTTTTTTTATCCAATTTTTTTTTTTAATTTTCACTTTTTTATATTTTTAAAATTTTTGTTTCTTAATTTAAAATAATAAGTGAAATAATGATAATTTATTCAAGGAGTTCACAATGAAATTGACGGAAACCGTTAAAAGGTACTTTATGTGCGACTTAATGAAAGCTTGTTGACCCAGTGGGTTGAAAAAAATGTTACAGACCCAACCAATACTAACTCCAAATATTGGGGACGATATGTGAAATTAACCTTTTCTTCAAAAAAATAAAAAAGAAAAAAAGAAAAAGAAAAAGGAAAAATCTACCGTCTAATTATAAGAGATTCCGTGGTTAACACAACTAAGCAACCATTACAGCTTAAGAGAACTAAATAATAATCAGTACCTTGATTAACAAAACTAACATCGAATAACTTATCAAAACACACACACACACACGCACACAAAAAGGCATATAAAAGAAATACAAGCATCACTGAAATCATTTTTATTCTCAACAACTCGTAAAACCACACTTCACTAAACTTGAAAGCTGCGACAATTCTATGCATCATACTATGCAATTAACCCACAGTCACTTGAAATGTGAACTTTTCATTCAGTCTGGTCATTGTAGACCCAGTTAACGGAATTTAGTTCCAACTTCGAAACGAATAGGAGTATAAAACACAGCTCAAAAGCCTTTTTTCTAGACTCATATTTCATCTTCCTCAAAAGGGTCTCTTTCAGGGAAATCACCAACCTGAGAAAAATTAATTTCAGTGATCACCACTGCTAGGAAGGGTTTTGAAACGAAAAATTATAGCAACAAGACAGATGCATTAATGATCTTTGGCGAATTAAAAGAAAAGGCACCAGGTGATTCTTAATCTAATTGATCCATGCAAAAAGGATGACCATTGCTAAGGATAAGTGGGGGAGTTTGCTGATTCTTAATCTAATTGATCCATGCCAAATGGAAAGGTAAGTGCGGGAGACACGAATGATGAAATCGAAGATAACTAGATTCCAATAACCCCACTTTCCATGTAGCTGTATAGTGTCGTGGGGTTGGGGGGCGGGCACAGGAAAAACAATTTATAAGGAAAGAATCGCATTAAAAATGCCCTGCCGGTTTATTTATCCTAGAGCAAGTATCTACACCATTTCCAGCATTATTTCGCCAAGTCCAGTCCAAAAAAAATCAAACCCTTCCCCAGACAATGATAGAAAAAGTATATAAAACTAACTTCCCCACTCATACGCCAAGCTTCTCATCCAGGAAAAGTCTCTCTCCATGGAACACCCACCTCCCTCTCTTTCATCCTTGTCAGCATGTACCGACCCCCTTCCCCTGTTTCAACATTTATGATCTGCAGTGTCAAATATAATGTCCAATAGACTTGAACATTCTATTCTGGTTTCAGATTGCTTTAATTTGTGGTTGAAAGGATAGTTTTCCATTCGATCTATTGATTAGTATAAGTTTCCCTTCTTTTATCAGATAAGAGTTCCGGTTCTTTTAACAGTATTCATGTTCAACATATCATAATCTAAAATAAGATTTCAGATTTGGTTCCACACGTATCATCATTCCATGCAAGAAGAGCCCCTAGATGTTGCATTATTTTGTCCTTGAGTACTAACCTTCACTTTATCTGGTCTGACCATTGCACCATGAAGTGGAGGGCAATCAAAATAACGTGTTCTTTTAACCCTGCATATGGAAGCTGCATACATTAAAGCTGCATTCTAACATATTGAAACATCTGAAGTTGGAGGTCACATACGTGCCATCGTGTTTTCCTAGTGGTTCGTCATATTGAACTCCAACCCAATAACCAGGTGCGAGAGCTTCTGCACACCCTACAAACTTGACGATCCCCCTTTTCTCCCCTGGTTCAACTTGACATCTATTCCCAACCTTTTTTATAAGGACAAGGAAATTGCACTTGTTAATAATAAATACACACAGGTTAAAGGAAATTATTTAAGTTCCACATGAAGAAATGTAATGGATGACTACTTAAAGGAAATGAGATACATACCATGAGTAACAAATAGAAAAAATTGTTTCACATCCCAGCTTTACATCTAAATCAGCACTCTTAAAAATGTATTTCACCGGGCAGGTTAAATAAACATCAGAATTGATATCCATGTACAAGTCAAAGGGCATGTGAGAAATTATTATTTATAAAGAGATCAGAGATGGAGAAAAAATTTGCAGTATATTTTCTTGGTTGTGGATATGAGGTGATGGACTACAAAGTGGAGTGTGCCTGCTCTTCTAATGACAACAGCAAACTCTATGACCAATCCATTGTACAAGATTGCGAAATACCCAAATATTGCAGAACATAGAGCATTTCCAATGTTACTGAGGAAAATGAACGGGGGGAAAAGGGAGGTTTTGGGGTTTTTTTTTTGGGGGGGGGGTTGGGTGGCCCTAACACTATTTAGCTTGGTGGATGGGTTTTTCCCCTACATAGGAAATGCTCTTAAAGGTTTACCATGTCATAAATCTTGCTAAGCACATGATTTCTCTATACATACTCAAAAGCCAACTGACTGGATATGAGCTATCAGCAGCCATAGAAAATGATTGAGACTCGGAGAAATTATCATAGACCAATATGTTACGTGATCGTGATGAAAATTTTAAACTTCTTTACCATACTGTGTGTCCAGAGAAGTTATTTTACAAGTTCCCATGAAGGATAGCTACAATACCCTTAATTAAGGGCGGAATTTTTTTTTTTTTTTTTAATATCAAATCTTAGAATAGTATTAGCCTCAGATGAGGGTTCTCATGAATCTACTCCTTTAAGGATTGTGATTGCAAAAGCACTAAACAGATTCTTAGGGAACAAGCATCTATGGAGAAGGTCTGTATGTATGCACTTATTAGTATTGTTTTAAACAGAAACAGAGCATGAAAGAGTTCAAGACCAACCTTTATATTAGCACAGAGAGCCTCCATGAAGTTGTCCGACATCTGATAGTAGAAAGAAAGAAAACAAGTACAAAAAAATGAAAAACTCCACCTACTGAGGGAAACAAGAAGCTTTTGGTGCTTATACTAGCAATAATTCTTGTCTAGTGAAAGATCAATTATGACTAGAAGCTAACCCCTGTTCTAGACAAGCATGGAGCAAGCTATGTATACCCTTTAGGACAATTTTTATTTTCTAAGGAGCTATGGCAGACGGGTAAAGATTCTGAAAACAAAATATTTTTTAGAGGGGAAAAGGGAAAAAATTGATTTATATCTTTTTCATATGGACAAGCAAGATTATCTTACTAGAATGAAATTCGGAAAGGGTAATCACTAATTCACAAAGACTGAGATAGCAAAGAGGCGTTTACTTTAGACCCGTGATCAGAAGGATTCTGATCTCCCAATTTTTCCTTGAACTTTCTGAAAGTGCCTGCAACATAAATTGTGTGGTTACTTGTGAGACAACTAATGTTGAGGTTTTTCTAGTCATAGGTTAAGAAATTAGGAAAGAAAAAAAAATGTTGAAGTTTTATAATGTTCCGTCTTTGCATAAAACCTAATTAGCTACACATAGTATAAAGTATAAACAGTGCATTATTATTATGACCCTGAAATTTTAGAACTAACAATGTACTTAATTACTATTTTAGCAAAATAGGATGATAGAACTCTCTGAGTAAACAAGGAACTCAATAAGTATTGTATCTTTATTTGCCAAAGAAGGCGGTGGAGACAAAGATTGAGACCATGGAGAATACCTTCACGTTTGTCATAGGCCTCTTCAGAAATCTTGTATTTCTCAACAAGTGACGTATCTTCCAGCCAACCACCAGACGTTACAGATGATGGATCCAGATCAATTATATGCAGTCGGAAACTACAAGAAAGTAAGATGGATGCAAACAGGTTATAAAGCAATGATCATCAAATCAAGTTACATGTAATCATGATCCTTGGAAGTCCAGAAACTTATTTTCATTGATAAGCCATTAATAACAAAGTTTTCAAAGTTATACATATAAACCGATAGAAGTCAGTTATTAATAAATAACATTATGGTACAGAAAAAGATATACAAGGAAAAAATATCAGAGAAATTATGCCAAAAACCTGCAGTGTTGGACTATTTACCAAGAGTGCACAGTTGGTAAAAGAAATTCTTGTCAACATTAGGGAACCCTATTAAGCATGCCAATGTTTATCAGCAAACATTCACCATAATAGGAGAAGTGGTTGAATGGAATAGACACCAAACTAACCCATCTTGTGGGGAGTAGAAGCCAAGAGGTCTCATGTTATCGCCTAGATCCGAAACTTTAGCACCAGTATCGTCATAAAGCTCCAAGAGCATTGAATTGACTGAAGTACCACATTTCTTCCACAGCTTTTCTTTTACAGCTTCTACCGTCATCTGAAAATAAAAAACAAGATTTTATATAGATCCATCACAAGTTACAAGTAAGCCAAGAAATTCAATTTGACGAGTCAAATGCTTTCCCAAAAGAACCAAAATCAATTGAACAGATACACTTATGTTCTGGGCATGCATAGTTCCTAACACTGTACCAATACAAGCGTCATGCTTTACATGATGTCATATGTTTCTAACGCTTAAAACGTCACCATTTTTTAACACCTGGTACAATTTCCCAACACTGAGCTACAGCTACAAATTTTACCAAGAGAAGTAATAAAATTTCTTCATACCATTTTCAGTTCCAATACATAATTTCTAAAATGTTGAAAATTTATTTAGAATGTCTAGAAGTTCTAAAGTAACCTCACAAGTTCTATGATTAACACTCACAGGTACGGGGTACCCATTAAATATGCTCAATAAAAACTTTTAACATCAAAAGGTCAATATAGTAACATTTTTATGTAATTATAAATCCACTTTTTGAGAATTGATTAGCATGTGCACAGACTTAATTGAAGAAAGATGTCAAAACAGAAGTTAAATAGGAGAATACAGTGTACCTGTAAAGAAAATCGTACATCGGCTGAAAAACTTTTGATGTTAGAGTGGGTTACACGCAAGAGCACTGATTCATCCCCTTGAATCTGTAACCGTGAACCCATGTCCTTTCGTTCTACACAGCCACAGAGAATACTACTCTGTCCACAATAAGAATACGGTCTTAAAAACCAATCTCAAGTCGTATAGAACACAAACCCATAATTTAGAAACTGTTGTCCAGCATTTTTCATAATCTTATTTAAAAAAAAAAAAATGAGTGCCTATATTAATTTGAATGGAGTTCCTTGTGCAGGCACGTGTGCAAACTAATATATATTATATAAGCCGTATATATAATCTGCAAATTTTGATTAATCTATATAAAGGTAAGATTAAGTGTGATTATGCAACTGACCCAAATATAAACACTACGTGGGCGTATGTAAGTAAACCGAAAATCATTAAGCTTGGAAATTACTTATAATAAGTAACATTTTGAAAACCAAGGACATATATTTTTCAAAAGGTTACTTCTTGAGAGAGCAACAATTAGGAACCAAATAAGCTGTAGTTTAATGCTCTTTTCTCTCTGCACAAACCCAAAATTCTTAGAAACGAAGTTAGATTGTGAAAAGCTCTGCTCTAGCTCTTTCAGGTTCTCAAGGAAATATGTCAATCAATCAGCATCCTTTGGCAGTTCAAGCCTCATCATATCTATCTTCATTGTTTTTTAATTTTCAGAATTAAATTGCTAAAATTTTCTGCTAGAAAATTCTGTCCTTCTGACATCCGGCACAGTGTCAGTTGCTCTGTTACATTGTTTTTGCAATTTTCTGGTATTTTCCCTTTTCCTTCAAGCCTAGGAAAGAAAATGTTTAATGATCTTCGTATGAATATTTGGTGTTTCTGTGTTTTAGATAAAATTGAATAGAATTGTATGAATATCCGTTAAGCAAAATAAATAAACAATGAACGGCAGTTTGAATAATTACAGAGAGAGTGGGGATGCTGAAATCGTTTGTCTCATTTACAGGTACTGAAAGTACAAACGACACCTTAAGAGTACATAACACAAACACTTGGAGTGCTATGGTGTTTTCCAAATTGATATGAAACGGAACATATGAGAAAATGCAATTGCTAAACAATTGACTGAGGTGAAAATTGCAGCAATTGAAGAGAAAATGGAGAAGATAATTACCTAGAGTGAAAATTTCAAAACGGTAACTCTGAATTTTACTATAATGGAATCTCAACTCCAGGCTTCAAAAAGAAGAAAAGCGTCTGATTCGAGACAAAATGAATGGACTCAACGGATCCAAAGGTAATTTGAGAATGGTGATGAAAAACTTCAAACCTTAGATGAGACTGAGAAACGTGAGATTCCATGGCGGATAGACTTTCAATAGCTTAAGTTAAGAACTATGGATCCAGAGATACAAAATTTTACTGAAATCAATATAGACACGACGAAATACTACTTGCCTGTTGGAGATTCTTCAGGCAGTGACCGGTGAGTGACGAGTGAATAAACAGTGAATAATGCTTCCTTCAAGGCTCACGAGAGGGGGAAGCTTGAATGGAATCAAGCGCATGCGACGCGGATCTCCGGATCCTAGACCCAGCCGAAACTACTAACCCGAATACCCGGTATATATTTTGGATTTCTTGTTTTTTTTTTTTTGGCTACACATTTTCATTATATATATACACACATATACATACATTTTTTAAAAAGTTATTTTTCGCAATTAATATTTTTTATTTTCACATTTCCCATTTTTTCATTTTAAAATATTTCTTTAAGAGCTCTTTTTTCAGTAAGAAAGTTCCTTTTTCCATTTTTTTTTTTTTTTTGGTTTTCGTTCCTTTCATTGATTTGAGTTAGGGTTAATTTTACAAATCGTCTCAAACCTTTAGGTTAAGAATATGTTTCATCTCCAACCTGTTAAGACACACCACAGCTCATAACCTTTGAAAAATACGCACAAATCGTCCCTATTTACATTATTCCACAAATTTTTTTGAAAAAGACGATTATACCCCTGACTCTTTTTCAATTTTAAAAAAAAAAGGTTTTAAAAATAATAAAAAATTAAAAAACAACCCAACCCACCCCACGCCCCCTCCAGCGGCCATTCTGGCGACCTGTTGCGACGGCCACAAATGGGGGTGAATCCTCCCCATTTTGCAGTCGTTTGCTGCTAGACGGCAGCAAAATGGTGGGGATTCACCTTCATATTCTGGCAGCACAAATGCTGTCGAAAATTACAGCAATTTTGCTGCCATTTCATGCAATATTTCTCTAAAAAATAGAGGGTGAATCTCCCCATATTTTGGCAGCCATTTTACTGCCATTTCTGACAGCATTTCTCTCCAAAATGGGGGAATTCACCCCCCATTTGTACTGCTAGAAAATAGCAGAATCCGTTTTCTGATATCCCCCATTTTGGAAGGAAGCATTTGTGCTGCCATAATGGCAGCACAAATAGATGGTGAATCCCCCATTTTGGAGAGAAATTCTGACGGAAATGATAGTCATTTCCAGCAGCATTTGTGCTGCTAGACTGACTGAGATGGCAGCCAAATGGCTGCCATCTCCAGCAGAATTTGTGCTGCCAGAATGGCAGCACAAATGGGAGATGAATCTCCCAATTTTGCCGCTGGCAGCAAAATGTCGGAATGGGCCGCCAGAGAGGGGAGGGGGCATGAGGTGGGTTGGTTTTTAATTTTTTATTATTTTTTAAACATTTTTTTTTTAAATTTAAAAAGTCTCCGGGGTATAATAGTCTTTTTGTTAAAATTTTTGTGAAATAGTGTAAAAAATGACGATTTGTGCGATTTTTCAAAGGGGGCTGTGGTGTGTCTGAACAAAGGTTGGGGACAAAACCAATTCTTAACCTAAAGGTTGGTGACGATTTGTGAAATTGACCCTATATATATAAGTAAGTTAGTCTGCGGTACGTCTGTGCAGTAGTTTTCCCATAAAAAATCTGTTAATAAGGTATTTTTCGATATTTTGTTTCATATTGTGGTAACTCTTGTTGTGTTCTTAATTTTTTCAATTTTTCAAATTTATTATTCTTTGTTGCCTTATCCATCTATTTTTTGAAATAAGATTCATGATTGAATTTAATAATTAATAGATATTTATGATCATTTATTTGATTAAATTTTGGATAAATTTAATTATGCAATGATGGATAAGTGTCTATATGATTAAAATATTTATAATTTATGATTTTTTAGCGAAAAATTTGTAGTTTATAATTCATCAAACAATCAAAATTAATTAATATGAATAAGAAACCTAATTGACAGCCTTGTTCGTCAACTAGTAATAAAACAATAGTAAGAAATATAAATGAATAACTTACTTGATAACTCATATTTATTGGATAATAAGTTTCTTTTTGGAAATTTTAATTTTATGGATTGTCTTAATTAAATTGAATATTTAATTAATTAAACATATATATCGTTACTTTAGGTTAATTGAAAATTATAATTGTAATTTTTTCTTAATGTTTATCGCTATATATTAATAATTACGACTACTTCTCTTTTTATATATCATTAATTTATATTATGTTCATGCTATCTGTCTTTTTTGTTTCAAAAAAAATATTTTCAAAATACGTGATACCATTCAACTAACAACTATTTCGTACAATGTCATTTAACTAAATTAGTGTCAAAAAATAAAAGGATATTTATTTGGATTAACAATAGGAATAGGGTTAAATTTTACTGTGTATTACAGTAGTTATCTTAACATGACAAAAAAAACGATATTATTATTTAGTTGATGTTAAAAATTAATTATTCCTTATGAAGTAACATAACCTTACAAGATTTCAGCATACTAGAAAACAAAAAAAAGAAGAAGAAAAAACTTATAAATTTCATATTATTTATTTTTAAAACAATAATTCAATATTTACTATTCCCGTACAACGCAGGGTGAAAACCTAGTTTAAAAAAAAGACAAAATAGTAAATTAAAGAATTCTATTATTTCATTTATCCAATGTCCATTAAGAAAATGACAATTAGACTAAACACAGATTTTTTCTTTCTGAAAATACAATTACAAATCTGCATTATAAATGTACAAATGCGCAGAGATATTTATCTTACTGAAACACAGCACAAAAAAAATCAAATATACAAACTCATATATAGTGAGAATACACATTATAATAAAATATAAAAAATATCCCATATAATAGAATAAAGCCTGAAACTTCTAGGTCTCAGTACTTCAACCCAGCCCCTATAACCAAAACTAAACACGGATCTTTAACTTAAATAAAAAGTAGTATTCTTAAAGTAGGTGAAAATACAAAAAGAAAATTTATACCTCATTTTGCCCCTAATATATGTTGAGTACTTACCATATTTAATTTTATAGATGTTGTTTCAGTCTTATACTCTTTATTTTACTTGGAGATGATTTAACACTAGACTCGTGGTACTGTAAGAGTATTGAATAGTGATGTGGAATAATACCAGCTACTGATGTACGTATATCATCACTCATACAAATTATATCAATAGCTGATATTATGACACACTATGTGCCTAGTGCCGTAACGATGTCAAATGTTTGGTACTAGATAATTTGTATTGTTCTACTATTATAATAAAGAGATTGTATGGTTGTAAGAGACTAGGAGAGGGGAATCAAACCCCTATTTAAAAGTGTGAGAAACCCACTGGAATACTATTAGACTACATAAGTTTTGGCCAATCTTATACTTTTTTTATGATAACAGTCTTATACTATTTTTAATTAGTATTAATTAGTTATTAAGTTTTTGAAAAATATTTCCATCTTATGGTTTGAACAAGTGTAGTGATGATTAAATTCTCATGTTTTGGGCGTGAGGTCCCGAGTTTCCCTTATCCTCCCCTTGTAAAAAAAAAAAAAAAAAAAAAAAAAAAAAAAAAAAAAAAAAAAAACTGTCTCATCTTCTCGTGGAGAGACAACTAGAGAGCCACCACTTTATGTATGTTGTTTCATAGCTTGCATGTAAAATGGTGGTGCCTTCACCTCTACAAACTTTGTCTCGTCCTAACATCTCACCCGACAATCTTTTCTTTACTAGTTGCTCGTTCCTCTACATTTTACTTGCCTTCTTCCACCATCATCTTCTTCTTTTACAAGTGGTAATTAATGGATTAGAATTTTTATGCCCGTAGTCAGTGCCGGTCCTGTCATTATTAGGGCCCTAAACAAACTCTAAAAAATAGGCCCTTATAATGAGCTTCAATCAGGGGTTGGAATGGTTGGAAGGGGGCTCCGCCCCCTCCTCAAGGGTTCAGGGGCAGCGTCCCTAAAAATTTTTTTTAGGATTATATTCCTTAAATTTTTTAACAAGTTTTGGTAGACAATATATATCATTGGAAACATAATATATACAATATACAAAGGGCACATTTTCACCTCACCTCTGTCACTGTGGCTGGTGGAGAACAGAGGGCAGCAAAAGCAGAATATAGCAGCAGCAAAAGCAGCGCAACACCCAGCAGTAGTAAAGAAGATCATTGAAAATAAGATCATTGAAAACAACAACTTCTATCACAAAACTAGTCATCAATCATAATGCAAAACGAAAAAACTATAAACAACTCCATATACTAGTACCAGAAATTGAATAGAAATTCTAGTCATCGACTATCATGTTACAATTATGTTTATGTCACACCAATGTGACGGCCGAGCTAGTATTGTACTACCACACTACAATTCTTCACTCGTGAATGAAAATTTTATTTTGCCAGTGTGAGGGCCGATTACTTTGTCCATGTCATATCATTGTTTGTTATTTACACGGGACCTACTTGTTTCTTAACAAATGGTGGTGTGACCCTTAGTGCAAATAAGCTGCCTCATTGTGACTAGTGACATCACAAATAGTCTACAATACCAACCATATCATTTCATCACAATTTTTTCCTAAACAATGAGCTAGCACATCATAATGTTTCTACAAATGGCAACTAAACTTATTCTTTTCACCTGCTGCACTAATACAGCTTAAATCGTCACAACCACCAACGTGAAATGACTACAATTACAACCACCACCACCACCACGAACAACAACAAATACCACGAAGAGGATGTCGTGGCCAACACCAATGATCAATGCCACATTGTCACCACAATGGTCATGACTGCGTTGCACATCATCACAATAACAACATTTGTAACACAAGGTACGACAAAATCTGAATAATATCTAGCTTATTTACACAAAAGAGCCTAACATTTAAGGTCGTTGTAGAAATGGCCCAAATAATGGATAAATGTTATTAGTCCCTGCCATAAAGCTCAAGTAATGTAAAAAATAATAAAATAGAAATCCTATTTTAAATTCATCACGCTATGTTACATGGACCAGATTTCATTTCCTTAGCTATAAATAAAAAATTTCTTATTTTGTTAGGGGATTATGAATTATGAATTGTATTTGGAAATCCTTTATTCTCTTTCTACAACCGTATGCCTCTCATCCCCTTTATCAATCTGTAATTCTCTTCTCATCTTTATAATTCTTCTGATCTTTAATCTCCTCTCATCCCGGTATTTCTTCTGAATCTGTAAGTTTTTTCAATATATTAATGGAATCCCTCAGCTAGGCTCTTTAATTTCAACTGAGTTCTATGGTTTTGAGTTGATTATTTCCTATTTGGAGCTACAATTGTTTCTCAACTGTGATATGCTAGTACCAGAAAAAATTAATAACAAATTAACAATAGTAATGATAAATTACAAATTCTATATAATGTTCATCAGATGAACAACAACAGTAGAACACCATTATCTGTGGGGAAAAAAATGAAAAACTAATTCCAATTTCTTCCATTCAGAATTATGCTTTTGATTAAGAAAAGAAAAGCTTAAAAAAACACAGCAAAACTACTAGTTAGAAGCAGTGCCAGTGAAGGGCAGCAACACCGCAGCAGAAGCAAAACTGCAGAACAGTAGAAGCACCGCCGGCAGCAGACTAGCATCAGCAAGCACCCGGTGGCAGCAGCACTCGGCGGCGGCAGCAGCAGAAGCAAAACAGCGACAGCGCAAAAACGAAAACAGCAGCTGGACGCCAAATGGCTCACGGTGATGGCAGGCGGCAGTATCGGACGGCGATTGGGGGGAAGGAGTCGTGATGGCGAATTGAGGGATTGATTAGCACCTAGGTACTTCCATTTCTATTTGGGGATATGGGAATTGGGGATTTTTTGAAATTTAGGTTTTGGGTAATTTGGGGTCGATATACCTGTTTTGTTCTTACTGATTTCATTTTTTCTTGTTTCAATTTTTTTTTACCTTCTTTTTGTCCCAAAGTCAAAACAAATTTTTTGTATTAATGTTTAAAAAAAAATTTGGACCAAATGGGCCCTTAGATTTTTTGAATTTGGGCCCTTTATTTTCCAGATTTAGGCCCCAAAAAGATTAAAAAAAAGAGTTCATAGTGGATTGGGCTTGGTACAAATAAATTTTTTGGGCCCTTATAATTCATGAGCATGAGGCGGCGGCCTTATTCGCCTAGGCCCAAGACTGGCCCTACCCGTAGTGGCCATGGTTGGTTATGATGGAGTCTTACAAATTTAGCATGTGATGGTCTATGGGCAAATTGTGAGGTGATTGGGCGGCGATAGCAATGATTAATTTCATTGGTTATGATAAGTGCTATAATAACTAGTTAAAAATTAAATCATAATTGTAACACAAATTTGTTATTTATGAAACTATCTTTATTTTTGTTGGTTATAAAGAAAGTCTTAACATACTAACATTACTGTTACAAAGGTAAAGTCAAGAAATAAAAATAACAAAAGTTGCTTCATATATCTAACTACATAAGAAATGAATTCTCTAATTTCACTGTTCTTATGAACAATGCCTTTACAAAAATGCCCTCAAATTTTGTCTACAAATTCCCTCTTTTACCCTTTCTATCATCTTTTGCTGTATTTGCAGATGGGCCTTAAACTTCTACTTTCTGATGCTCCGTTTTGGGACATACGACCTCATCCAGCTGCAAGGACTTCTGGCAGGAAAAGAGCTGGTGTCTGTACCAGCATTCAATCGGCCAGCCGGTGAAATGGTACACAGAATTCGTGCCTTCCTGTGTCTAACTCGCTCCAGCAGGTAATGTCTTCGACTGACCATTTGCTTTGTCTTTTTTCTGCTATTTTAAATGATAGGTAACAAATTAGGTTAGGGTAACACTGATAGATGAAGTTTTTGATAATCTACTTATATTGATTTTCTAAAGACAAATCAGAATTAGTTTTTGTATGGCCTGGCGTTTTTGGAATTTGATGCACACAACTTGTTTGATACTTTGTTTAAATGGCAGTAACTCTCAATGTGAGTTGTTTTTCTTGTGTAAAGTGGCCTTTTTTTTTTTTGGTAGGGAGAGGAAATCATAAATATGAGAATTTATTAGCAAGACCTTGCTTAATAAAATACATGTAATTGTGCATATTGATACCATACGGCTTGCTTGTTTTTCGTGTCATTTCGTTTTGTATCACTCTTTATTTGGCATTATGATTTGATTGAAACATCATGGGATTAGTAAAATGGTTTCAAATGGTTTAAAAATAGCAAATCACTGTTTATTTGGCATTAAGATTTGATTAAAACACAATCGCTACATATATGTTTGATCCATAATCACTGTTTTTTTTTAATTTTATTTATTTATTTTATTTTTTATGTATAATAATAATTTACTAAAGAAAGAGTACTGAAGATTGTGCTCCTTTGCTTGGTGATTTGCTTTCTTTCTCCGTTCCTTTTTTTTTTTCTTTTTTTCGAACACATATTCACCAAGTCAGAGTTAGATCTAATTTTTTTTTTTTTTGTAAAAACTAAAAATAAAACTTCTTATATTGAGAATTATATTTTTTTCTACTTACCATAGATTTAAATTATAAAAATATACATTTTACAAATTGATGATATAGTTGATTCAAAAAATTCTGGGAGATGTACATTATATTGACGGATTGTATACTAATGTTACATAAAGATTGACTAGACTTTTTCTTCCATGTCCATATTCCTTATTTTCTTACGGTTAAGCATCTTGACAGCACCATCCCTAGTTGCATGGGTGTATTTGTTTATGTCTTTGATTACTTTTAATTAAGCAAAATTGGGTTCAAAGAACAGGGGTTTTTGGAATGCGATGCACACAAGTTGTTTGATAATTTGTTTAAATGGTAGTACTTGGAAAATGATAACTTGCTCAAGAACCTGCAGTGACATAAAAGTTTGTTTAGCATAGCTTTCTTGATAATTTTGTAATGCAGCTTACAAAAAGAAGGATTTTGAGACTGCAATTCAGCATTATACCAAGGCCATTGAACTAGATGATGAGGATATTTCTTGCCTCACTAATCGTGCTGCTGTGTACTTCGAGATGGGGAATGTAAGTTTCGCACTCATTCAATCGTTCTTTTGGTTCTTTGATGGAGTGTCCTATTAATTTATAATTTAATTGGATATTTTGACTATACGGTATACGCCATTTTTCATTGAGTTGCTGTTATGGGTTTAAGGAAAACTGAAATGATTCATTGCTTGTGGAGTTCTACTATGTCAAATATTATTATGGTTACAATTCATTATGTACACTTGATGTGTTTTAGTTGATACTTTTATGAAGTAGGTTTGCTTAGTTGATTAGTTAGATTCGTAGGATTATGGCTGGACAATAGAAATGTGCTGGTAAGAGTTTTCTAACTCTCATTCATTTCACTGTCTTTGACCTCAAATTTGGTTATAGTTTTTAGCTTATAATAATTAGGGTGTTTCTAATAACTTCTAAGGAATAGTTTTCCTCTCAGCATCAATTTGCATCTAACTTGTTGGTTTTTAATTGCATGGTTTTGTGTTCAGTCTTGTTTTGGTGCGAACATGCTTTCATCTTTGAGTGGCTTGACATTATGAGATACCTGTGCTGTCTAACTTCTGCAATGATATAAATCTGCGGCTTCACATGTCAACTTCAGTTGCTTTGTCATGTGTTATTCATTTTGAATGTTTGTGTGATGATATCTGATCTTGATCTGCATAATTGATTGATTCATATCTGTTGTGCAGATGGTTTGTTTATAATTGTTTAATATGCAAAATTTGTGCGCCCTGTTTTGCTGTGCTTCTTGATGTATTTTCTGCTTCCAATGATCTTTGCTTATGTGAAAATGACTTTTATGGGAAATATATAGTTGAAATCGAAGTTTGATGCTTAAACAAAAGGAGAGAGTAGTTCAGATTTTGACAATCACAGAAGTATTCCTTCTCCATATATAGCTTGTAGTGAAAAAAACAATGCCATCTGAACATGATGATTAGATCTACACAAAATAATTTTAGATATGTGGAGAGTTGGGTAATTTTTTAGGTTAACTCTATAGCGAATAGTGGTGCTAACCGATGTGACATTAAATGTATATTATATGCATAAATTAGTGGGCCATTTAACTCAAATTATCATCCATTATTATGTAGTATCATGTTGAGTATTTAGTTGTTCTACTTTACATTACTCATTTGTAGATTTAAATGTTAAATCTCTAGAGGTTTACTTTAAGATTCAGTGTACAGACGTGCCTCTCTCTTACTATATAGAAATACTTGGTAAGTTGCCCTGACTCCAGCAGTAGAAAGAGAGATATTTTCCTGATAGTTTAGTGTTTGGTGTGTTTTTGGCATTGTAGAATTGGACGATTATATACTCACTATGCATAATATTTTGATCTAAAGAATGGTGCAATGTTTACGTGTCAATTGCACGAGCAATTATTCAGGCTGATTTTTATGTCAATTTCACTTAAAGAAATTCAGTATCATCTGGGCTTCTTTTTTATGAGGACTTTATAAAATTGATGCTAATAAGTGGGAATTCTCTTATTAGGGATTTATAAGAAGACGGAAACATTTATTGAACACTATCTAAAGATGTCAAAATCCTCAATCTCAACGGGATGGAAGCTCTTCCAGATCATCTAATGTGGCAGGAAAAGCCACACTGGATGGCAAAATGTTGCGTTGAAGAAAAGAGTAAAAATTGATGATGCAAGTTGTCGGGACTGCAGTATCATGAAAACAATACATTTCAACATATTCCCCTTTTTTGGCTTGAATAACTTTTACTTTCCCAACTATTTTTGAGCATATAAGATATCTAGCTCTTGAATGTCTTAGCTCACTCTGTTTTATTGCACGCATATTGTAGCAAAAAGTGAAACGGACCACGTGCTCCACTAGTGTGTGTCTATACATATACATATATATATATATATAGAGAGAGAGAGAGAGAGAGAGAGAGTAATTAAAAAAGAATGAGGCTTTAGCCCATTTGGTTAGGAGGCTAAGGTTGAGGCCTTAGAACGTAGAGGTTTCAGGTTTGATCCCCCCACTCTATGTGGGAGTTTGTCTACATTTTATACGTAATTAATTTGTAGTCTCCTGTATACGAGTCTCTTTTCTTGTAGTATCTCCAATCGTTTATAAATTTGCACGATATGTTTTTTTTAACAGATTTTGTTAATATTACCGTTAACTTTCTAATAAAATTATTGTTATACCCCTTAACCTTTTAATTTTAAAAATAAAAGATTTAAAAATATTAAAAATAATTTTTTTAAAAAAAATGAAAACACCCCCTCTCAAAAAGGCTCGCTGGGATGCTGCTATTTCTATATGCTGTTAGAAATGACAGCAGATTGATGCCGTTTCTGACAGCACTGTTGTTGCCGATAACGACAGCTTTTTATTGTCGTTTTCCAACTGTCAAAATTGGGTCGGGTCGGGTCGGGTCAGGGCGGGGCGGGGAATCCCCCCATCCGCTGCTAGAAATGATAATATAGACTTTTTTTTTTTGGAGGGGGAGGGTGGTTCCCCGTATTCGTTGCTAGAAATGGTAGCGCAAACCTCCCAATTTTGGCCTCTGGAAATGGCGGCATTTCAGTGGTCATTTTCAGCGGTTGTTCTTAGAGTGGTCGGGTGGCTGGTTTTTTTTTTTTTAATTTTTTTATATCTTTTGTTTTTCAAATAAAAAAGTTAAGTGGTATAACATAATTTTATTAAAAAGTTACCGATAATATTAACGGAATTCATAAAAAAAGATCTATTATGGGAATTTATGAAAAGCTAAGAGCCTGTTCTCTTTACTGTTTTGAGACCATTTTTAGTTTTCAGTTTTTTAAAATACTGAAAATGCGTTTACTTTCATATTTTTAAAAATGAATTTTGAAAAAACAAGAAAATTTTTAACAAAGAAAATAGAAAATCATAAAAAGTCGTTTTTAGAGTTTTTAAACAAAACCGGTAATTAATTAAAAATAAGGAAAACACTTTGTTTCGGAAATTTCAATTTCGCTCTCCTCTAATTTTACAACCCTTCGTCCCTTTGTCTTCTAATTTCTCTCTCCTTGAATTGTATTCATGTGTCCTATTATTTTGAAGTTAGTTTATTTATTTATTTATTTATTATTATTATTATTATTATTTTTTGTATTTCCTTTTTCCTCATAACAAACTATCGCAAACTTTCATATTTTAATTTTAGTAATGATACATTAAGACGGAATATTTTTTTTTGACAAGAAAATAATTTTTTTTTTAACAAAAGAACAAAATAATTTTATTTACTTAACAACTAAATAAATTCTTAAAATGTCAAAAAAAACACGTTTTTCAGTTTTAGGTTTCTTAAATTAGTTTTTCAAAATGACAAGGTAAATACATTTTTAGACATCTAAAAACGAGCACTCAAAATAGAAAATTGAAAATAAATTAAAAATTGAAAAATAGAAAACTAAATCACGAAAACAACACAGTCTAAGGGCCTATTTTGTTTGGCATTTTCGAGGTATTTTCTGTTTTTATTTTGTCAAAAGGGAGAAAATGCGTTCCGTTGACTGTGTTTCGAGAATGTTTTCATGAGAACGAGTTGGCCAATTAATGAAGAAGAGTGAGAACGTAAAATGCCGTTCTCCCAATTATCAATTCAAAACGCCCAAACAAGCCTAGAACGCGGAGAAGGCAATCTCAGTGTGAACGCTCTTTTTTCCCATAATCCTCGCGCTCACTTTGAAATCCCATCTGGGATTTGTCTCTCTCCTCAACCCACATCGCCACCACCCATCGCCGCATCAGGTAAGTTTGTTGCCCTTGTTAGAGATTTTACCCCTTTGCCTTGACTCTCAGTTCGGCTCATCTGGTAAAAATCTGAAATCTTTTTCTTTTTTTTTTTTCTTTTTTTTTTGTTAATCGATGGCCACCTACAGCAGCGGCCGGTTGTGTAGGGAGTCGAGCAGCAGCAGGAGCCGAACAGCAGGAGGCGCGACAGCAGGCGTCCAGTAGCTTCCGGCAAGTACACAGTCGGCCAAGTAAGTTGTTCGAACAACAACCCTAATGCACAATGATAGAATTTGTTATTGTGACCTTGTTTTTTGGGGTAATTCTGTGAATCAGTTTAGTTTATTCCACTGGCCCTTTTGCTTCAAAATTTCAAATTTTCATTGATATTCTATAGCTTCAAAAATGGTGAATTGTGGTAAAGTAAGGTCCTTATTCTTGTAGCATTGATTTTTTGAAAAGAGATAATTTGTGAATGTGTTGTGGAGTAGTAGAGAAATTATAAGAGAATATGATAATCTTGTTGGTATTGGTATTTGGCTCGATGATAATAAAGAGTATCATAATATTATTGGTATTGGTAATTAATTTGATGATTAACCTTTTAGTTTATTAAAAGAATCAATTTGATTGTAGTTTCCGCTGGACAAACATAATGTCACCACAATGATTTTTTATGTTTAAAGTGAACATGTTTATGCTTCCCACTGGTGTGATGCAATACTACATTTGATTGACTATGCTCCAATAGTGATGTTTGATTGTATATTTGTAGAACCATCTAGTGTTAAGCATGACAATTGTATCACATAAATGACGAATGATGCATGCAAAATAATGGGTTTGAAAATATTCTCTAATTTTAGCTTGGAAGGATGTATGAAGAATTGAAAATTTTGTTTAGGAATTTTGGCATTTGAAATTGATGTCTCACGTGGTTTATTTGTCTCCGTGATAGGTAAATTGTTTCCTTGAAAATAAAAACTTTGTCATGTTGATTTTATTTGTTTGATTGACGGTAACGGTGTGAATTGTGAGTTGTGAAATGTGAATTGAGTTTTTTCCTTTACTTGTTTCTCTTTTTTTGTTTTTTGTTTTGTTTTTTTTTTTGGGTCCTTTGTTTAGTTTTTTTTTTCGGTTTCCCTTTTTTTTCCTTTGGGCTAAAGAAGAGAACGACGCCAAAATGAATTGTGAGATGGGAATTGTGAATTGTGAGTTGTGAAATGTGAATTGTGAGTTTTTTCCTTTTATTTGTTTCTCTTTTTTTTTTTTTTGGCTCTTTTTTTTTGGGTCTTTTGTTTAGTTTAGTTTTGTTTTTATTTTCCAGTTCTTTTTTTGTTTGGGCTAAAAAAGACGACGCGAAAATGAATTGTGAGTTGAGAAATGTGAATTGTGAATTGTGAATTGTGAGTTGTGAAATGTGCTTTTTTTTTTTCTGTATCTGATGATGTATCCAATTACAAGAAGACAAAGGAATACGAGAAAACATTGGCCAAGTATGGGTCAAAATCATATCTCTTAACACTTTAACATGTAAAGGCTTGCCTCAAACAGAGTCATCTGTGCATTGATCCTGCTGAACTAGAGAAATATCTTACCACACTTGATATCGGTCTAGGTCCCCTAGAACCAGTGCCAGTCTCCCCAATTTACCCTGAAAATATTTTCCTTTACAATGTCAAATCAACTCTGTGTTAACCAAGTAACCTTTTATTTTCATTTTTACAGCACAACACAATTTATTCTCATATTTATAAGATCGTGTTTTTCCTTAAGCAAAGGAATTGGCAGATTTCCTGCTCCACAGGGTTGACGGAATCCAGAAACGGAAGAGAAAGGATCTAAGAAGTCCCAAAAAAAAAAAATAGAGACCAAGTTGATTCTTAACTCAAAGGTTGAGAAAGTTTGTGAAATTAACCCTTTCAAGAAAATGTGTTGCTTATTATTTTCCATTAATATAAGCAGCGTCTGTTTGCCTACGCGAGTATATATTCTGGTTCGGATCCTCCAAGTAAAGCCTCACAGCGGGAATTTCACCTTCGAAGAAGCCTGCTGTTCCATTTCCCCATATCAATTTTGTAGAACGAATTTTCAAATAAGAATACTAAAATCAGAGCTTCGAACGGTTTTTGCGAACACTTAGAATTGGCATGTCATCGTCATCCGATAGGGCAACGTCCGTCGCGGCCGGAGATCTGCAGGTGGTTGCCGTGGCCGACAAGCAGGTGAAGGGTCTTCCTCCCAAGCCTCCGTCCTCGTCTTCTTCTTCTACTGCTCTAGTGGAGTATACTACGCCCCCACCCAATCCCGAAGACGAGGATCTTGAGGTGAAACTACGCCGTATTATTGAATGCGTGCCCGTTCGAGTTAGTAACACCTCTGGTAGCTCTGCTGGTTCTGGTTCCGGCGACTTCCATCAGGTACTACATCGTAATCCCTGGAACCGTTGGTATCTAGTGGTCTTATAGTTCTATTAGACAATTGCAGTCTTTTTGAGTTCATTTATTGCCATTGCTGAAAAATGTTTACTGAAGGAAACGGTTTTATATTTTTAGCAATTCACCTAATGGTAAATTGTGTGCTTCAATGTGTTGTGCGACTCGCTTCTATATTTTTACAGCATGTTATATTACCTGGGCAGTTGGCCAAGTTCCATTGGCCTATAGCAATGAGGGTTTCACATCTTTGCATAGTGAGAATACTCCTGATCTAAAATATCTAAAAAAAAACATATGTAGCTAAATAGTTGCTTTTGGTTGAAACTTGCTACTTTAGGCAATATGCATTCTCAATACATAAACACTTGTG
This sequence comes from Nyctanthes arbor-tristis, assembly GCA_963692815.1. Classification (NCBI taxonomy): domain Eukaryota; kingdom Viridiplantae; phylum Streptophyta; class Magnoliopsida; order Lamiales; family Oleaceae; genus Nyctanthes; species Nyctanthes arbor-tristis. The sequence goes on along the minus strand of CAVNYN010202647.1, from coordinate 21,728 downwards.
AAATGCAGGAAAAGGCATAATAGTTATGAGTTTCACTTGTGAAATGCAGGAAAAGGCATAATAGTTATGAGTTTCACTTTCACAATTATATCATCTAAAACTGAACTTCAAAAGGTGCCACTGATAAGTAGCAATATGTAGCATAAAGTAAAGAAGTTGATTGCTGGAAAAAAAAATCAATAGAAGCCTACACAAAGACCACACTCCACAAGTTTAGTATAATCATGATATTCATAGTTATAAAAAATAGTGTATTTCAAAAAAAAAAAAAAAAAAAGGCGCCTAGTAATAGGCCAGGAAAGTACCCTTTCTCAAAATTTTATTTTCTTTCCTGGGTTTTTATAAGCTATCTGTGCTTTTAATTGCTTTTCTCCATCACTTTCAACGTCTGGTTACCCCTTGTTGCACTTTTTTGATCATTCTCACTCAAAAACGATCTTCGTGTTCTTTAAATTTTGTTGGACAACAGTGCCTATAAAGTTGTTAAACCTTACTGTGTTTGAGTGATTCTGTCCTTTCTACATACAGTTTTATATATGATTCTAAGTGCTGAATTTACAATCATTGACTGGATGCTGAAAAAGGAAGATGTAAGAACTTGAATCACAATTATATGTAATTTCTTTGCACTATCTCCCCCCACACACACAGAGACAAAAAAAAAAAAAAAAAAAGAATGAGAAAATCACAGCCCTAAAGTAATGTTAGAAGACCAAGTCTCAAACTATAAATCAGGGTCAGGTCTAACTCTCAGGAGCTGCCAAGGGTGTGCCTCCAAGGCTTCCCCCCTTTCAGACTCATGCAGTCAAGCTGCGAGCTTTGTTCATACCTTTTGAGGAGAAAAATGGGCATCTCCAATGAGATTGTGAATTGCAGCTAAGTCTGAGTTGTTTTTTTAATATGGAATGCTGCATCACCACTGCTTACCATGCAAAGTTTAATCTGAACTGCTGCATTGCCTCTATTACCAGATAACGAACTACTCCATCTTCTCATATGGATAGCAATTTACTTTTATTTAATAAGTTCAACAACCCGAAACTTACATGCCTCGATGGGTGCTTGAGTAGATTGAAAAAGTATGCTCCTGACTTGAATACGTCAAAGTGGAATAGCAAACCTCCTTTATTCTTTAGATATCACGCGGCAGTGTCATAAATTTGAGTGTTAGGGTTTGAAGAAGAAATCACTTATCTCATTTGATCAAGTAAGTTACTTCTATTGAAAATACATAATTGAAAGACAATTCCTAACTAAAAGCTCCAGAAGTTTTCAGCTTTAGAAAATGCCTTTGTTTCCCGTCCAGAAAACCGATGTATTGTTGAAAAATCAAAATTTATCTGCTGTTGTTTCGTGATTTGGTCTTTGTTTATGAAGCTGTAAACAGGACTAACTTGATGATGGATCATGGTGGCAGTATCGCCAGATGAGAAGGAAAGAACAAGATAGACTTGCAAGGATGGATGCTGACTACCAGAAAAGGAAAGAAATGACAGAATTCATTCAGAGAAGGGAAGAAAGATTAAAAGCTACGGAGGAGCGCACAGCAAAGAAACGTCTGAAACGTCAGAAGAAAAAACAGAGGAAGCAAGAGAAGAAGAGCAAACTGAGTGCAGGTGGGGAAGAACATCAGAAGGAACAATCTTCAGATGAAGAAAGAGACTCAGAAAATGATGAAACCAAGAGATGATGGAGCTCTATTTTGTTGTTATGCTTGAAACTCAGTCCTTGGTTTGTAAAATGAGCCATTTTCATTGGACGTGTCAAAGCGCAATTTGTTTCAAAGCTTCCACATTCTGCTATATCAGTTGTTGACAGACTCGAGACAATTTACCATAAGCCTTGAGGTTAAACGTCTACATATCCCTGATGCTTGGAACCCAATAAACCTCCGACTGGGTTGAGAGGTCATATTTATCTGTGTTTTTGGAAGCAATTAGCACAGTTCTGATCTTCCTCCAGTAGATGCGGTGGGAGATCATTGTACAAGGCGTATGGCGGGTAATAATTTTCTAGTAATTGGCGCAAGCTTACTTATCTATGGTGAGGCCGAAAAATGGTTTTGTGATATATGTTGCGTGTTGAAGTCTACTTGCGAGAATGTAGGTAATACGGAGTAACATACATCACTTCTGGTGTCTCTTAATGTTGCTAAATTGCTTCCTAAATTGATGGGTATCACTGTGTGTTTTTTGTTGTGTGTGTGTGTGTGAGATTTTTAATAAAATAAATACTCCCTCCATCCCATAAAAATAATTCAGTAGTTATTTTCACATAAATTAAAAAACAACAATTAATATAGTTGAAACATTCAATTTTACCTAATTTTTCTACATATAAGTTTATGTTTCATTAATTGTTTGAAATACTTAATTGAATAACAACAATTAATTAAGGACATATATGAAAATAAAACATTAAATACATGCTTAATATGATAAGTGAATTATATTTTTAAGATTGACGAAAATAGAATATTAGACTATCTTGTTTAGACATATGTAATATGTATTATTACAATGTTGTTGTTAGTGGGATATATACACTATAAAATGACAAAAATGAAATATTAGAATATCTTTTTTAGATGAATGTAATATATATTATTACAATGTTGTTCGTGGGATTTAAACGCTACAAAATGGCCTTAAACGTAAAAGCAAAGAAGGCAGCGTGACATTCTTTCCCAATTTCCTCTCGGTCGATTGCCGTCAGCCTGGCGTTACCATTTCCAGTGAGCCCTAACTCTTCGAGAGTTTGAGTTGCAGTTTTCCAGTAAGCCTTATCTCTCTTCAGCCATTACTCGCTCATTCCCGCCCTTATCCCTATCTTTCATGTCATTCCGTATCAATTTCTGCTTTATTTATTTATTCATTTTGGGTAAAAATTCGTAGTTCGACCAGGGTTCATTTTGTTTAAGGCTTGTAAAAAGGAATTAACGATCACCAGTTCACCACTGATGATGCTGCTGAGTTCTTGTTATCCCCAATGAAATCTTCATCTTTCTTCTTTCGCATGGCCTCGATGCACAATTCTGGGCATTCAAGTCCACCAAGCTCATCAGCTGGTTGTAGTTCAGGTTCAAGTTCAGATCCTGGGCAATATTCAAACGTCAAGCTTTCGTCAGGGGTTGACAAGATTCCGGCCGAGGCCATAACTCTTAGTCCTTCCACTCGATACCATGATCAATTCCCAAAACTTGACGTTCAAAATTAGCAAAGTGTGTATACAGGGGTCACTCTGGCAGAAGTGGTAAAAAATTTTAACTTGAGTGAAAATGTCTTGTACGGGGTTCCCAAACCCTCAGACATTCCTTCAATTTGTAGTGAAGGAGAGATAACTGTGTCCACGGATAATTTGGATGGGGGACTTAGGTTTCTTCTACATCCCTTTCTTCAGTCCGTCCTGGTGAAACACAATCTTACCCCGGGTCAGCTAGTTCCAAGCGGGTGGCGAATGCTGGTGTACTTTCTGTTGGTGTGTCACAAGAATGGCATTAATCCCTCTGTGAAGTTTTGTAGGCTAGTCTTTGAGATGAGGTATTGTGTGGCTTTTAAATGTTTTGTACATTTAACATGTAAAGAAAACTTTAATGTTCCTATGTGTCAGAGCTCAAATCGGGGATGGAAAAGCAGGTTTTTCTTTATCCGTCCCAAGGTCTGTGTGTTCTCATTCCCTAACAGATGGAGTCATCTAGATTTATCCAAATTCAACCTGTCAGTAAATCTTACTACTTCCTTAAAGTAGGAGCGTGACAAGCTCCTGAAGATTTTACCACTTGGCAGAAAGATGTCTGAGGTGTTATCCGATAAGGTCTTCCTGTCCGTCGGGCTTGGCCGTGATGAGGATAGTTCTCAACACCTACATTTTTGTTTTCTTACAATGTGAAATCATGGGGCTCTTGACTTTATCGATCCATGTCATGTGCATGTATGAATTTTGATGCCTCAACTGTTTTCAAGATGGCTAGACAAAAGTCCTCGATACTTGGGTGCTTCCTCCCGTTCAGGGAGAAAGAGGCCTGCTGATTGCTCGCCCACTTTGGACATGCCAACTCCACAGAATGATTTTTCTTCAGGACAACCGTTTTCTTCTGATTCGTTGATGAACCGAGTTGTCGGTTGTGTTGATATCAAGTTAAAGGACTTGGAAAGAGTCTTTGAAAGAGATTCGTCAAGGACCATTCATGGAGTTATCTCATGTAATCTCTCTACCTGACCATGACTTTGTACTTTAGAAGTCGTGTTACTAATTCCACCATCATTGTAGATGGCTACATTTGTGGAAACACTCTATGAGTAGGCAAAGGATGCTGAGATAAGAGCTCTGAAGGCAGAGGAGGAGATCTAAAAAATGGATCTTCAAGTTGTGGAATTGGTAGCAGAGAGGGAGAGGACTTTGGTGGAAATGAAAAAGAAAGATGTAGAGATTTGTACTCTGAAGAATGCTGTTGTAGAATCGGAGCGAAAGATGGCCGGGCTCGAGGTTTCTGGGTCTGATGATGTATCCAATTACAAGAAGACAAAGGAATACAAGAAAACATTGGCCATGTATGGGTCAAAATCATATCTCGTAGCACTTTAACATTTAAAGGCTTGGCTCAAACAGAGTCATCTGTCTATTGATCCTGCTGAACTAGAGGAATATCTTACCACACTTGATATCGGGTCTAGGTCCCCTAGAACCAGAACTAGTCTCCCCAATTTACCCTGAAAATATCTTCTTTTACAATGTCAAATCAACTCTGTGTTAACCAAATAACCTTTTATTTTCATTTTTACAGCATGACACAATTTATTCTCATATTTGTAAGATCGTGTTTTTCCTTGAGCAAAGGAATTGGCCGATTTCCTGCTCCATTGGGTTGACGGAATCCAGAACGGGAAGGGAAGAGTTTCTTTTGTCGCCTTTATAAAAATGATTTGATCCATTCCCATTTTGAAGTAGAAAACTAACATTGGCTAAACGTTATGGATCATACCGTGAAAATGACTAAAGTTGAAGAATCACAGTACTAGAGATGGATAATACAGTGCTATTAATTGGGCGGGAGTGTAAAGTCAGGTAACAAAAAATAGTTGCATTAAAAAAAAAATGTAACAAAAAATAGGGGTAAGAATGTAATCTTGCTATCATATAAAGCTCATTAGTTGAGGCCAAAATTTTCCACCTAAAATTTCAGTTAGCTTCTCATGCAAACCTACGAATTTTGTTAGTATTTTTTTCTTTTAATTTATGTCTTAGGAATTTGCAAAAACTAACTTAAAGTGCTTGTCTTGAAAATCGATATTGGTTTTATAATTACCTTTTACTTTGGGAATTGTAAAACATTCCGTGTAAAGCTTATTTTTATTTTAAAGTTTAGATATATTAATATTCTGGTATTAAAAAAATAATAATAATTGGCTATGGTTAATAATAATTGCTTTAGAAAAATATATGGATCAGAGGAAAAAAATAATACTATATAACACCAGTGGTACTTGGTACCAGTCTAAGTAGCATCTAATGTATCATTAAATGATAAATGGAATTAAATAAATAAATAAATAATTCAATTTATCATTTAGTACCGCCTTGATATGGTGCCAAGCACCAATAGTGCTAAATAACATTACTCGAGGAAAAATTAAATTACAAAGATAATAGATACTTTAATAAACAATTATCATACAATTTTGATAATTCTAATTTGTTTATAATCATGCTCATTAAATAAAGGCAAATGAGAAAACTTAAATCAATTATATTTTAAAAAAGAATAATTCTATGTAGCATCAGTGGTGCTTTGCACCAGTCTACGTGGCATTCAATGTGTCATTAAATGATAAGTGAAATTAAATGAATAAATAAATAATCTAATTAATTTAACTTATCATTTAGTGTCATCTTAATATAGTGTCAAGCACCAGTGGTGCTAAATAGCATTACTCTTTAAAAAAAACTGACATATATTTGGAGATGAGTGCAAAAGAAATAAGATACTATCTTTATGGAATCAAGATAATATTACTACACCCGTCTTAAAAAAATAGTCTAATTTTCCTTTTTCATTCGTGCCAAAATATTATACAGTATTTTTTTAAAAAGTAGTTGAAATATTATTTCTTTTATATGTCTCATTTAATGTGCATAGTTATTAAAAAATAGAATTATTAAAATGAAATAATTAATAAACAAAATACTCCCTCCGTCCCACGAAGATATCCCCCTTCTTTTCTTACATAGATTAAGAATATATAATTAATGTTGTTGGAAATATACAGTTTAAGAAAATAAGGGTAACATGCATAATAAATAAGGGTATTTCAGAAAACTAAAATTTTAAATAAAGAAAGAGAAATATAATTTGAGACGGATAAAAAAAGAATAGGAGAATTTTTTTAGAATAAAGGGAGTAGTAGGATAATAGGATAACAATTTTAAAATTTACTTTTCTAATATTATTAAATCAATTTTTTAATATATGTAAAAAAGGAAATATGACAATTTGTTTGGACGAATGTAATATTTTTATCAATAGAAAAATTACAATAATAATCTGTCACAAGAGGTGTGGTGAGATTATTACGTTATATACATTTGAAATTAAAACGAGGTAACTCCACCGTACATTTGACTGATCGTTTACCAAAAACAATGTGTATTATTTCCGTCCATCTGGGGATGACACTAGTTCACAGGTCTCAAAAGTCGCGTGCTTCTTCCCCTCATACAATTCCTAATTTTTTGGCTTTTCTTCCGCTCCCTTCACTTCAATGGCGGAAGTTCTTATCTCAAACTCTAAAAGCTCATCCAAATCCTGAACGCACTAGACCTACGCTGCCTCCCGCCCGGATTATAAAGGTAAACCCTCAATTCTGTCTCTCCCGAAATTCTGGCATTAGATAATTAGTTCTCCTCCTTTCTCCATTTTTTTTTCTGTTGACTTGATCAAATCAAAATAAATATTTTTTTTGGGTATATATTACATGATTTGAGAGCTTTTTTTTTTTCTTTTGAAGATTATTATTAAAATAAAAGATGGAGAAACAAAGTTGGCGTGGTTATATCTTTCAAGATTTCTATAAATCTGAAGCTACGGAAGAGTATGTATTTCTTCTTATACCATAAATTTCAATTCATTTTTAGTTGTGTATGAATTGATACTTGAGATCAGATATTTGGTGATAAAGAAAATGGGTTGTTATGGCCAATTTGGTTTCATGTGCTATAACAAAAGTGAGTAACTTGATTTAATTTTCTTCGACATCAACAACCATCCAAGCTAGACATGTATGAACTACGTCTACATCTTTATCTAAACCATTATTGTTTATAAGACAATAAACATTTACGTGTAGCAGGACATCCTTACAAAAACTGAACTCTTATGCCAATTAGTGAATCATGTACAATGTCATTGGTTTTCTTTCATTCCGGAGCCTGTGCAGTGCAATAAAGAATGCAGGACGTCCCTACAGAAACCACACTGGGATGCCATTAAGTGAATCATGTGCAATATCGCCAGTTTTCTTTCATTCCAAAACCTGTGAAAAGAAATAAAGAATGAGATATATGTAGATGTTTTTGAACAGTACATTTTTTCTGTAAATGTCTCCATTTTGGAGTGTGCATTTATAAATGTTGTCATTATAGACATCAGCTTTAGATTCTATTTTTTTTTTTTTTAAATATTTTTTTTATGCCTACACATTTTGCACTAGCAGAAGTCACTAGATAATCTTCATGTCACCCATGCTGGTTTTCTTGGTTTGGTGGTTTTCAGGTTACCTGTGGTACCACTTGCCTGGTAGCTATTTGAGAAGCCAGAAAAGATCAATTTATGCATGTTCTAAAGGTGCCTATGCATGTATAAGAAGTAATCATGATACATATATTATCCAGGCTAACACCAAGCCTCCTTATTCGGCATTTGCTGTAGATTAACAAGTCAAAATTTGCCATTGCTTCTAACAGTTAAGGTGAAATGCATTCAAATACTCTTTCTGCCTTCTATAGGACCCCCTCAAATGTAAACATTTGTCGTTACATTTTCCCATCAAATACTCGAAATAATTCCCATTGCTTCTGCTCAGTAGCATTTAATCCTCAAGAGCAACAACGAGATCAAAAAGGTCAACAAGATGCCCGGCAGCTGAAGGAGAAACAAAAAACTTCAATTGTCTCTCCATCTCGAATTCGAAAGTTGATTGCTGCCCAGTCAGACCCTCTCCTTGCCAAAGAAATCTTCTACTTGAGTTCGCGTCAACCAAATTTTCGCCACTCATATGCTACATACCATGCCCTCATTTTAAACCTTGGCCGCTCACACCACTTCTCTCTCATGCAGTCAATCCTTGGGCTCCTTAAATCCTGCCAACATTCTGTCTCCCCCTCCCTCTTCTCTCATATCATTCAAATATATGGTGATGCAGGATTGCCTGAGAAAGCACTCAAAACTTTTTACAAAATTCTTGTGTTCAACTTGAAGGCTCTTGTAAAACACCTCAACTGCATTCCTGAAATCCTCGTGGTTCACCATAACTTCCTTCGTGCTGCATTCGACCTCTTCAAGTCTGTCCATAAATATGGGGTCTCCCCAAACACAAAGTCCGACAACATCTTGATGCAAGCTTTCTGTTTGAACGGGGATTTAAGCATTTCATACTCATTGTTTAATCAAATGTTTAAGCGGGACATCTTTCCTGATGTAGAATCATATAGAATTCTAATGCAGGGTTTATGTAGGAAGAGTCAGGTTAATAGAGCTGTTGATGTTTTGGAGGATATGTTGAATAAAGGATCTGTTCCAGGTACACTGAGCTACACCACTCTGTTGAATAGCTTGTGTAGGAAAAAGAAGCTCAAGGAGGCTTACAAGCTTCTTTGTCGGATGAAAGTAAAGGGATGCAATCCTGATATTGTGCACTACAGTACAGTCATTTTGGGCTTTTGTAGAGAAGGCCATGCTATCGACGCCTGTAAGGTTCTTGAGGACATGCCCTCAAATGGTTGCTTGCCAAATTTGATGTCATATCGAACTCTAGTCGGAGGGTTGTGCAGTCAAGGCTTGTATCATGAGGCAAAGAGTTTTATCAATATAATGATGTCAAAAGGGTTTTCTCCACATTTTTCTGTTGTTAATCTACTTATCAAGGGCTTTTGTAACATGGGTAAAATTGAGGATGCTTGTGAAGTCTTACATGCAATGTTGAGGCATGGGGAAAAATCACACATTGAATCTTGGGCGGAGATTATACCAAGGATTTGTATTGTAGATAACACAAAGATAACGGGGAACATCCTAAAAGAGGTTTCAAAGGTGGAGATAAGGCCTCATACCAGATTAGTCGAAGTTGGCGCTGGTTTGAAGGAATGTTTGACTAGAAAGATACAAGTTAGATCGAGTTGTTGACTGATCTTGTGAAATGGCTAGTGTCCATAAGATCTACCAAATTGATCCTCAGTGAAGCCCATAGTAGAACCATCATAGGTGTTGTCAAGCGCTTTGTCACTGGTGACCTTATTCCATAATTCAGTGCATTTGGGTTCCATGCCAATTAGGGTTCAGTTGGAAACTGATGAATTTCTCTGGTGGCTAAAAAATTGATGGTGGTGTGTTCCTGGAGAAGTTGTTGAAGATGTGAGTTTAATGCTATTGAAATTTTAAACTAATTGTTGAATATGCATTCCACATCAGTAAAAAGCTCAAGGAGTTTTTGTACTTGATGGAGAGATTATATAAGTTGAGGTTTCCAGCTTCAAAGCCTGGAGTGGAGTGGAACATGAAGTGCCTCCTTGGGACTGAGATTGGATAATGTAATATGGTAAGGTTAAGGCAAAAGAATTTTGTTCTTTGTATACTTACTAGAGTGCACAATTGCCCACGTCCAGTAGGCCAGGGCGGTAAGGTGCTTAAGAACACTATGGTGTACATAACGCCTTCCGCTTACTTCAACGTGACTTTTGGATATTATTAAAAATAATAAGAGGGAGGGGGGTGGAATGAAAGAAAAGATATGTAAACATGGCATCCAAAATGACCATGCATAAAAAAAAATAAAAATAAAATAAATAAATAAACAGCAAGTCGATCTTCGAGCATTTATAATGAATTAACTATTATACAAATTTCACTACAAACAAGTGACTCCAATTAAGCATAAGACTTGTAGTCTATGGACGAAAGCTTGGCAGAATTACAAACAAAAGTAGTACATAACCAGACAGCCCAACACAAGTAGTTACGTACTCCAACATGGTTAAGTCTTTCTTAAAACGAAACATTAATGGCAGGCGGAACGATGGCACATTTAAATACACGCTCAACTTCATCCCCTAACTTGAGCAGGGCAGTTGGTGGTGTAACTGGTGTTGCTGGTTGAAGAAAGGAGATTGAGCTCTGGTTGGTGTATCCTCATTCTTTGTTGTTTCCATCTTCATCTTCATCTTCTTCGTTTTGATCACCAAATTAATGAAAATATACAACAATTTTCAGTGTCAAAAGACTTGATGTTTGACCAAATTTAAAAGGTTCACATAAAGTTAGGCAGTTTGGTTACGTTTTCTAGTAATAATGAAAGAAAACAAAAGGATCAAGCACCAAAATTGGCATCTAATTTTTATTTGCCCACGGTCGGTTGGTTTAATGACAAACTTGGTAGATCCCAACAAGTTTTTGAAACTCTAGACACTCACATCCATGAATGGACGAGTAAATTCCAGTACTTCACCTATACTTTTGAATAATTAAAAACTCACACATATATATATTAAAAGATCTCAATTTATTATCTGACAATAAATTGAGTTACATAAATCTATACGTCAATTGTTAAATTTATTAATAGAACAGAGTAGTAATGATAAGAGTCGTAGATCCTTATTCTTCAAAACAACAAGAACAGTAACATACACGGACATTGATTTCTTTGGTTTTTGTTTCTTGTAATGTGGCGAAAAGTTAAAAATGCAAAAATAAATCCAATCAAGTGTGAGATTGTGTTGATAGATGCATGTGTTTCTTGTGTCGTTTGATGTCGTGATCAAATTGTACAAGTAAGTCACAGAAGCATACATTGTCTTGTCACTTTCTATGTTACAGGAATCAAAGTTAACTTCTTACAGATTGGTGATCTTATTAAACAATTGTCTTATAGATTGTATTACATGAATTATAAGACATATAGTGTTTACATGATTTTTTTTCTAAGGAATCAGGAGCCAATGAGTTGTTTGCACCCAAGTGTGTAAACATCTTATTGGCTCTTGGGCTCCTTAAGAAACTTAGAACTAGGTTCCTTAGAAGTGCTCATGTTTACATTCACATAAAAATATAATTTTTTTTGTTCATTTTGATGTGAAATAAAAAAGATAATGAGTTGAATTAAATGAAAGAGATTTGTACGATATATGTGAATCTATGGAACAGGCAGATGTAATTAAGTTAATCAAATTCAAATTTGGAAAAAATAAGAGGAAGGAAAGAAATGTATGAAAATGACTTTGCCACTTGCTACTGTTACCAAGGCCGTCAAGTGGATTCCATTTGATCTTTATCATCTATAAAAGTCCAACAAAAAAAAAATGGAAAAGAATAAAAGAGGAGAACTCTGATTTGCAATTTTGCTTTTGAACTTGTTTCCCAAATTCTGCCTCCCCTTTTGATCTGATAAGCCAGACTCCATAAATGGAGCTCACGAATACCAAAAGGCAAATCTTTATTCTCTCAGGGCAGAGCAACATGGCGGGCCGCGGCGGCGTAGACCAGAACAAGAAATGGGACGGCGTTGTTCCGCCGGAGTGCTTGCCGGACAACTCCAAAATCCACCGCCTGAATGCGGACCTCCAGTGGGAGCCAGCGAAGGAGCCTCTCCATTACGATATCGACACTAAGAAAACGTGTGGAGTGGGGCCGGGAATGTCGTTCGCGAACGCGATCAACGAGCGGGCCGGAGTGGTCGGCTTGGTGCCCTGTGCTGTAGGTGGGACCGCAATCAAGGAGTGGGAGCGTGGAACTCCACTTTACGAGAACATGATAAAGCGGGCTAAAGCCGCCGTACAAGACGGCGCCGGTGAAATTAAGGCTTTGCTGTGGTATCAAGGGGAGACTGATGCACTGAAGCAGGAGGATGCCGACAGTTACAAGGCAAATATGGAGACGCTTGTTCATAATGTTCGCGCCGATCTGGATTTGCCATCTCTTCCTGTAATTCAGGTCAGTTTATTCTGCTTCTCTGCAGGAGCATCCACAATGGAGAGGTTGCAACATAAGCCAAAAAATTGGGCTTGTGATTGTTAAATAACACGTAGTCATTTTTAATACACCTATCAATTATTGATACTATATTGGAGATGTTAAAATGAAGGACTCGTTGTTAGATTTATAAAATTAATTTATAAAGAAAATTTATAATGAGTGATGGAGATTTAATTAAAATTTAAAACATGTGATAATTATTAAGTGATTATTAAATCAATAATAGGTGAATTTATAAATTACAAAAATAAAATTTATCAAACAAGCCCTAGTTTTAAATTTACAAGCAAAAGTTATTAATAACTTTCAAGATTTTATTTGTTCAAAATTCAATAGTCAACAATAGCTGCTTGAAGTTAAACGAAAGAATGTTACATTTGATTGTTAAAATAATTGTTAACTTTAACAACAATTAGTGCTAAAAAGATTCTTTTTAACAATTGTTAACACCTCCATTTAACTATACCATATTTTTTAGTTAACTAACACACGCCAATAAATCTTGATTTCTAATCAATCTCGATCTCTAATCAACTTGTGTGTTTATTATGCTCTCTTCATATACTTTCAGGAACATTTGTTTATGTTTATATTTTTACTTGGGAAAGTTGTCCTTTGCGATACCCAACACTTTTTCGTTTGTTTAGCAGAGGCTTTGAATCACGGAACAATTATTAAGCAACCACAAGAACATGACGAGTTTTATATCTGGTAGAATAACTGTAATATCTGTAGCGTCGTGCATCATGGAACATGTTGTAGTGATCGGAGAAGCAGAGAATTTCTCTGAGTATCTTGTCTTCCATCATAAATATTTACCATCGGACAAGCATTGACCCTTGTAATTGTAGTTCTTATTGGCTTAGGATACTCAATTGTTACAGCATATGCATTGCAGGTTGCACTGGCATTAGGAAAAGGCGAGTATGTGGAAAAAATCAGAGAAATCCAGAAGGAAATTGACCTCCCAAATGTTACATGCATTGATGCTGCGGGATTGAAGCTCAGAGAAGATAACCTTCACCTTACTACACAAGCCCAGGTTCAGTTAGGCGGAATGTTGGCTGACGCATACATTGCCCATTTCGGGTCTTAGCATTGTTGTTGCCATTGTCGGTTTTATTGTATTTTATGGTCAGAATTGGAGTATTGGATCAACAAATAACTAGAATCAGTTAAGAAGTTAATGTACACATAACATGCCGGTGTGTATTTCTTTCACGTCTTCAAATTTCTTGCTGTTACGAATCTGAGTTATCCAAATGTTGGAAACAGATTTATAATATAACCTTTTTTAATTGAGATTTCTCATAACAGAAAATTAGCATGCCACTGAGATTCGTCATACTCCTTTCCCATTGCATTATATAATATGAAAAATGGGATTATCATACACAGAAATTAACAAACAACTGGCCAACAGTGGTAATATGCAATCTTAAAAGGTCCCTTTTTCTTTCTTTCTTGCCAATATGCAATCTTACTGGAGGATCTAGTGCAGGGCAAGAAGCTTCTACCTCTGTTGTCTTGCCAAAAACACATTTCGTCAGGTGTCTAGGGTCCTGGATGGAGCAGGGACAAAACTGCTGAGTCCGTTGGTCATTTGCCATCAGATTGTACGTTTTAACACGTATGTGTAATTCTGCAGAAAACCAATCAATAAAACCATCAAACATGAACAGAAATGCAGCTCCAGTCATATCGTATCCGGACAAGCTAGAATTTTCAAACATGAATGCTATTAACACTAATGTTTACCAACCAATTTTAATTGATTACGTAATGATGCTATATGGAGGTAATGATTAAAATGATGTGAAAAATTACATCACATTAAATATGTGGGTTGATGGTGTGCTACCATGTGGCAAAAATTTGAAATTTAAATTGGTTGATAAATGATGGTGGTTTTTAAATGGTAACCAAACAACGGGAAAACAGAAATTCACTCTTAGATGTTATAAATTGTGGTCAACGATCATAATTGAATATCAAGAATTTATGTGAGATGCGATACCAAAAGGAGCCAGTTGAAATTAGCCATTGTCAAAAGTTAAAACTCCATCGATTGAGTTCCTGGTAAAGTTTTGGACTTTTTCCCTTTTGCTTTCTTTTTTCCAGTTTTCTTGTCCTTCTTTGTAGGTTTCTCATCCACAGCAGGCTGTGTATTCAGCAAATGTTGATAAATGGCACCGAATGGATCTGATTGAAAAGTAGGATGGTTGATAACCGTTTTCAACTGATTACTCTCCTTCAACCTGATAACATATACCATATGGATGAGACACAGTATAGTGGGAAAATAGATAAACGTCTAGGGATCTTAAATACATACACTAGTTTATTTCTGTTTTTACTATTCAGTTTAGATTCAGCACGTTTTGCCTCTTGGGGAGCCTTTAGCTCTGGAAGGTATTCAGAGAGAGCAGATAGATCATATGCCTTCATCTTCTTTTGTCGGCTCCTTTTCCTTTGCTTCTTCTCCTGAAAGCAACGCTATTATTTCCTCAGAAGAGAAGATAGGCAAATAACTTTTCACAAAATAATGCGACGAAACGTGATAAAAAAACAATTGCGCCTAAAGTAGAACACAATTTCTACTATTTGGATACTTCAATATAACATTTGAATCACCATGCCACCAATGCCAGTGCCCACGCTTTTTTCACGCGCTATATAAATCCAAGCTTCGCACAGAATAGGTTATCAGCTACTAACTTTTACCCATGAAAAAAGAAAACAAGTAATCAGCACATATTTTGGGAGGGGAGCAAAACAACATGTAATAGGTATGCATATGAAATTATTCAGAAAGAAGCACAGCTTCAGAACAACTAGCATGACCCAATTCGTCGATCCCACAAAGAAACAAGAATTAATGCCTTCAGGCACATATCAGGATAGAATTAAAACTCACATCAGAATATTACACGGTATGGATTAAGAAAACAGGTTAGAGGTAAAAGAATCACACCTTGGTAATAGTTTTTTGAGCAACAGCATTTCTGATAGCTGTAAACGAAAAATTCATATGAAGAATTTCAGATTGATTTTGAACATTGGAACCGACATATTTAAGGGAAAAGGGAAAAATAGAACTCCACAACCACAAGTTAGTAATTCTAGTTCCTGCTCATCACATGCTTCCAAACCCGAACGTTGAAAATCAATGGAGGACCAAGGAACTCGAAGGATCATGTATATAGTGGATGTTAAAATCAATATAGCAAAAAGACATCGGAAACATCGCATTCCTGAAAATTTTATACTTCATTGGACCTAAATGTTTAACTACGAAATTAGACTGTAACTTTTGCAAATGTTTAACAATTTTCAACGAGATTACAGAGGATTTCACTTACTCTCATAAAATTGAACTTTCTTTTCGAACTTGAGATCTGCACGAGTGTTTCCGTCTCCATCTGGCACGGAACTAATAACATAAAGCTAAATTAAATTCAAAATATATGTTGACGAGGATACAAATAGTAGAAAGAATCTTACCGCGATCTTGCCTTTCCCATCACTGAGCTTCAGACCAATCGGACGATCGCAATCCCTATCTCTCAGAGAAGTTCTTTTTTTTTTTTTTTCCCCTTTTTCTGAAACACCTATCTGTCAGAGAAGTTATTTATGTTGGAATTAGGATTAGTCAGAGAAGTGCATTTGGGGTTTAGGGTTTTGGAGAAAACAGAGACGGCTATTTTTGAGAGTGGAGTTTAGTACACGGTGTACGATACGAATTAGGGCCGAGTTTAAAATATCAGATTACAGAATATGGGCCCCAATCTAACCCTTTCCAGTTCCTCAATTTCCCACTCAGCTCATTCGGGCTTAGCCCAAGTCCAAGGGGAGACCAGGCTCTGTCCATTTCTTTCGAGTTGTTCTATTTAAAAATGACCAATCTGTATCTATATTATATTAAATATATATATACACACACATTAAAGTAATTTAATTTTTATTTCTTATTTTTTCGTTTAAAATTAATTTTTAAATCTGATTATTATATTTTGGTCATTGGTTTAACACATAATTCTAGCATTTGATTATTTTTTTCTTTCAATTATTTTCATTTATTTTTTATCTTTTTATATTAATATATTACCTTACATAGAGATAATCACAAATGGATAATTTAAATAACTATATCAAGATAGATCGGATTTCTATATATAAGTTCTCTTACATCAAAGGAAACTTTCATATATTATATCTTAATAATCGTAATAATGGATGCAATTATATACAGTATCACTTGGAATCGATTTTCTATATCTTTTAAAAAAAGTTTGAATTCGACTTTCTTTTTTTTAAACAGTTTTAAATCTTTGTGATTTTTAAATTTTTTTAATGTAATATAATTCATTGATATTTATGCAAGATTGTAATGTAATGTAATTCATTGATATTTATGCAAAATTCACAATCTGAATTTAGTTTTTTATCTTTTTAATATTATTATTTATTTTTTATCTTTTTATCTTAATGTATTATTACCTTACATAGAGAACATCACAAATAGATAATTTAAATAGCTAAATGAAAATCTTAGTTTTATCATGTAAGTTTCCTTACATTAAAGGAAACTTTCAAATATTTTAGATTAATAATCACTTGAATTCAGTTTTCCACATCTAGAAATAATAATAATTAAATTTATTTTTTAACAATTTTAAATTTGTATGATTTTTAAATTTTATTTTATGTAATATAATTCATTGACATTTTTGCAACATTCACAATATGAATTCGGTTTTTTTTTAATTATCTTTTTAGTATTTTCATTTATTTTTTATCTTTTTATCTTAATATATTACCTTACATAGAGAACATCATAAATAGGTAATTTAAATAACTAAATCAAAATTTTAACTTTTCTATATAAATTCCCTTAATCAAATGAAAATTTCACATATTTTATCTTAATAATCATAATGCATGCAATTATATAGATTATTACTTGAATTCGGTTTCCTACATTTTTAAAAGAAAAATTATATTCAATTTTTTTGAACAGATCCAAAATTTGTTAGATTTTTAAATTTTATTTTATGTAATGTAATTAATTGACATTTATGCAAAATTCACAATATGAATTTGATTTTTTTAATTTTTTATTATTTTCATTTATTTTTCGTCTTATCTTAATATATTATTTTATATAGAGAATATAAAAAATGGATAATTTGAATAACTAAATCAAGATCTTAACCTTTATATATGAGTTCTCTTACATCAAATGAAACTTTCACATGTTTTATCTTAATAGCCACCTGAATTTAGTTTTACATCTAAAAAAATAGTAATAATTGAATTCAATTTTTTAAACAACTTTAAATTTGTGTGATTTTTAAATTTTATTTTATGTAATGTAATTCATTGATATTTATGCAAAATTCACAATATGAAATCGTTTTTATTTGGGAATAAAATGGGAATCCAACATTGGTAATTTAGTGAAAAGAATTGAGAATACATACATATATTAAGGTACTTAGAGAAGAATTATACATAATAGAGCCTTGACTTATTGGTCTTGGGTTTCAAAAAAGTTTAAAATTTTAATAGATAATTATTGAAAAATATTTATTATGAAACATATATGTATTTATCTCACATTGTCAGATTCTTTTCTGGATTGATTCCAATATTTGTCAATTCATGATTTTTCCAATTGATTTGGTCATGACGGTTCAATTCTTTAAAAACTGATTAAATTATTTAACATATTAAAATATTTAATCTGATCGGAAGAGCGTCGTTATGCAAAATTAAATATCGTTAATATATATTACGAAAGTTAAAAAAACAAACGGGGCAATAAATAACATGTGCATTTTATATAAAAAGTTGGTATTCACTCAGAGATAACTTTATATAGATATTTCGAGAGTTATAAAATAAAAATATCTGAAAATTATGATACGTGTTAAATATTGTAATATATATATATATTTATTGTTCATCGACGCTCTTCCGATCTTGCTAAAATTATCAGATGTAACATAATTTCCTGTGTGTTACACACTGACAACCTAATATAAATTACGTACAAAAACTTTCTTTAATGTTTTTCTTAGGTTTTTATGTAGACAATTTTTATTTTCATTAATAAAAGATATTGTATTACGTGTAGTAACTATATTATTTTTCTTTACACATACATAAATAGTCAAATATTATAATTTAAAATTTTTTTATACAATCGTGTTTAATCTTGTTGAATTACTTATATTAATTGGCATTATCAGCCAGTGCAACGCAAGGGTGAAATACTAGTTTTTATTTAAAAATAGAATTGATTTACAAATATGAGAAATTATCACAAATAATACACCTAGCAAGATTCTTTTTTTCAATAAACAATTATATTACCACTACAATATTTATTTAGGCACCACATTTTCCTAATGGGTGGTTTATCTTTATACCACCACTTTTACTAACCACACCTCTATTTCAAAATTCTTTCTTATTCACTTAGGGCAGTGTCCTCAATATATAATTTGATGGATTTTTTAGATTGTATAGATTCTTATAGAATTGATAGATTTTAATAGAGTTTTACAGAATCCGTTAGATTCTCATGAATTCTATGACATGGATTTTTGTAGATTTCAAATGGAATTTGTTGGATTTCAAATGGTGTCTCCCACACATGATTTGATTGATAGAATTTCATATTTCTAATTCGCTTTTCCTTGTGCGATTGGGTAATTAATTATAAACTATTTAAAAACTTACTAGTATGATGTTAATAAATTTAATGTTATAGTGACAATTTTTTTCTCTCAGTTATTTATTTTTGTTCAAGTTAAATGCTAATTTGGTATTAAAAACGTTATACGAATTTTTACTTGATGATCAAAAAAAAGAAAAAAGTAAAAATATTCAAATAATGTCAACCTTGTCTTCCTTCAAATGAAAAGTTAATATTTTTTAATTAAAAATGAATAAAGATAATAAAATCATTTTCTACTTTATGTACAAATAGAAAATTTATGAAACTACATTGTAACTTTTTAATACTCATTTACTCTCACATTAGAATATGATGTGATTTTCCAAAAAATGAAGTTTTTGTCAATTTGGATTTTACGAAAAATTATGAAATCATTTTAAATTTAATATCATTATATGTTTATAATAATCTGGCATATCGTCGACGGATAAATTTCTTTTGTATAGATTGATTATAAAGTAACTTTTTAAAATTTGGAAATGTAAAGGAAAAAATTACTTGCTATTGTGATAATAATAAATTATTTATTTTATTTGAAAAAAAGGTGGTTTTTCGTTCATTAATAAAATTCCCTACTAACGGAGAAATAAAAATGGGTATACAATCAAACCAATTGTATATAATCAATTGAAAGGGTTGGTTTGAGATATCTCAAGCTTAGCTCCCCAATAGTTGGTTACTCCCCAAGATACATTTAAGGTGAGCGCCGCCCTTTTAAGAACATCTAAGGTCATAATATTAGAAGTCATACGTATGAAATGTATTAAGTAAATAAATTAATTATATTTATTAAGGGACAAATAAGGAATTACAAACATCGGCAAGGACAATATTCTTCAAAAATGTTCCCCCATATATTCTCTTTTAGATATAGTATAGATAGATAAAATAGTCACATGGCCACGTGTTTTTTTGTAGAAACTTTTGTCAACCTTCTTTACAAATAGGATTTTCTTTCCTTTTTCTTTCTTTATGACGTTGTTTCTTTGTTTATTTTTTTCCGGAAATATTTTCATACCCTGGGACATGACATGACATGATATGATGGGATTAGGGCTATATTTTCCGCTTATAAGAACAAGATTAATGTAGGGAAAAAAAAGTCAAAGGGAAAAATTGAGATAAACTCAATTGAGGGGAAAAAAACTAATTTTTGGCCGACATTATTTGATTTTGTGGGAGGCTTCCACATTAATTGTGTTCTAATTCCTAATATTTTTGCATTGAAATTGGGAAATATTAGAATTTCGAAAGAATTACCTTTGTCATGGAATAGAGTTTCTTGCTTGTCTATGAGTGACATCCACTTTACTTTGGAAATTGTTCATAATTTTCTAGAACAATAGAATTCTTAGAAGGGGAAAAAATCAGGTACTATAGGAATATCTTAAATAGAGTACGCTAAACTAATAAATGACTCATATGTAGGATTTGAGACTCATTTTAACAATAAATTGGGGCCTTTAATTCCACACGTGAGTTGTTGATTAGTGTATAAGATTCGAGTATGATATTCTTAGAGTACTAGAGTTTTGTTCATTGTAAAAAAACTGGGACTTTAGTTTAGTGAACTTTTATTCTCATCAAACATAATGTCATTTCATATTTATAATAATCAACCTGAACAAACACTTATAGTTTATTTATTTTTTGGTTATGTCTAGGATGGATATTACAAACAATATTCCCCTCACTAAATGGCCATATGTCAACATCTAAACAGAAATCTAAGGATATATTACTAGAATTGTAAAAACGTGTTTCGTATATTAGATTGATGAAAGGAAAGCAGTTGTTTGCACCACACCATGAAAGTGTGAATATATGCCACCAACACCACTTTGCCAATTTCAACATCTCGTCCCATCTCATAAGTCGCTGAGTTAATGAGCTCAATGTATGTCTCAAATTTTTATTTAAATGAACGAGTAAAATCGCAAAGTAATTTATTATTTTGACCCAAAAAAAAAGAAAAAAAAAAAGAAAGAAAGAAAACAATGTGTCTATATCAAGAATGAAGGACATTTTCTGACATTAATCTCGGTTTCCCACCACAAGCCTCTTGACAAATGGAAGCAGGTTTCTGTCGTTTTGAGCAAAATCGCGAAGAAACCGGGCAACTCTGCAAGCAGTTATCGCCCAAGCTCCCAGTAAGCGTCGTCTGGCCAGAGAAAAAACTAGCCGGCGGCGACCCATTCAAGAAATTCCCATCAAGAAACAATCTTTGTAACGAGCCCGTCTTGCTGTATTCGTTCGGGATTGGCCCGCATAACTGGTTGTAACTCAGTGACAGCGACTGGAGACTAGTAAAGTAAGAGAAATTCGGAGTTAAAGATCCATTAATCCTGTTGAAACTCAGATTCACAGCAATTAGTTTGGTGTTAGAATTTGTGGGAGGCTTTGGGACAATGATCTGTGTAAAGCTATTATTGGCTAAATCTATTTGCTGCAACGACAGTAAGGAGAAGAGCCAAGAATCCAGAGTTCCGGCGAATGAGTTCTGACTGAGTTCCACGACCATTAACCGAGTTAACCCGTCAAATGAGGAATATAATAGAGATCCCGATAGGGAATTACCTCTCAGAGAAAGTTCGATGAGGTTTGGAGGGAGTTTCGGGAGCGATCCCCTGAGTTTGTTGTTGCCCAAATCCAGCGTCGTCAAGTTACTGAGCAAGTTCAATGAATTCGGCAACGACCCAGAAAGTAAATTCTGGGAAAGATCAAGAGTTTTCAGAGATTTGA
>CAVNYN010202645.1:0-54882 GCA_963692815.1 Nyctanthes arbor-tristis | reverse complement strand
GAGGGTACAACTCGCTGACCAGTACTTGAGCTCTGCTGCACTCGGAGATGCTAACAAAGACGCTATCCAGAGGGGAACTTACTATGGTTCGACCTCATCTTCTACATTAATCTCTTGTACCACTCTTGAAATCTAAATTACACTTAAAAAAACTTATTTGGATTTTGTGTTTTCCTGCAGGCAAAGCAGCCCAACAAGTGAATATACCAGTTCCCGAAGGTTGCACTGATCCAAAGGCATCAAACTTTGATCCAACTGCAAGAAGTGATGATGGAAGCTGCTTATACACATTTTAGGCCTTTTTTTCCGGCATTAATTCATTTGGGTGCTGAAATTTATGATGAGATAATATATCGGAACCAATTCTGTTAATGGTCCCTCTGGTTTAAATGTACTGTAATCCTATACTTTTCTGTTGTATGATCTTAATACAACTCGTATATTTTACATAATGAAGTTGATTAAGGTGTATACCATTTTTCCCTCCTCCCCGGAAAGGGATCATCATTAGATTACTTGACAAATTATTGCCGGACCAATGAACCACAATCATTCCCACAAAATGAAAAGGAAAGAACACGATTGGCAACCAAATGGGGAGCTGAATTCCTTTCTCGTACAAGATCGGCACTCCAACTCCAACAAATTAAAGTGATAAGATTTCGAGAAGAAGGGAAGCGGTTGGGAAGAACTCAATATCCCCTCGCAAATTGTTTACCAGTCCAAGCTAGGCAGTCAGATTCAATATACAACCTGTTCCTACCGTTTTCCTTGGCGAATTGAAGACCCAAGAGTACAACAGCACCTTCGCAACCGCGTAAGGCCAAGTAATGATAATGTTCAAAAACCTTCTGAACATGTATTGCTCTCTAGGAGAATTCACATGAGGTTTTCGGGACCCCATGTGGGTTCTCCTATGTGGCGTACATGATAGAGCAATATGTGTCCGGAAAGTTTTGTAACAAAATTTCTTTTAAGTGAATCACATCTTTCAATAATCGATCCTAAACTTTGACATCAATCGTTGGCTTCCGATCTTGTCGCTAAAAAAACACGTCAACACTATTCGATGTGCAGACTACCTTGGGGCCTCATGCATATATATAATTACTACTTTAATACCCGTGCGGACAGCAAAATTGGCAAAAAACCACAGGGAATTTTATATAGAATTGAAGATGAATCTTGTATTTAATTGAATTCAATATTCAAACAAATCGAATTGAAAATAACAAAGTGAAACCAAAATATTATTAGTCAGATTCATCAAAATCCAAGCCAAAATGCTTGGAAAAACAAAAGCAAACAAATTCAAACGATTTTAGATAATGAAGACAACAATCAGACCCGAGAAAAATAAAAAGCATCAATCAGAACCAATTGAAATAACCATCAGTACTCCAATTGAAATTCAAAACCCTTAAAAATAATATAGCAAGCAGAACCATTCAAACCCACCCAGCGGACTTAAATATCAATCCTCAAGAAAATGAAAAAGATCGGAAGAGCGAAGAAAAGCAACGTAAGAGTGATTTCCAACATTAGATAGTTGTCAACAATTGTCCTCAGTAGTCTTGATAACTTTGCCGACCTTAGAGGTGGATGGGTTAACAAACCTGGAACAATCATCAACATATATCTTCTCCATGATGCCTTTTCAGGGAGTTTTTACTGGGGACGGAATCTATTCATTCGCCATCAGTAGAATGTCGGTCTCATAAGCATCATCCTCCAAGTCTGATTAGAGCTGCACCTCCCAGTTATAAATGTATATAGGAGACAGACAAATACCCAGCAATAAAACACGACGCTCTTCGATCTCACTTAGTTTACCATAAAGATTACATAAAAAATATCAAATAAGATTTTCAGAGTTGAACATCATGTAGTCATGTGAACAACTTGATTGAAAACAATGACTGATTATAAACACTTATAATAGTAGGTATCTGATTAAAAGAGGCATAATTATTAGTAAAACAAACAACAAACAATATATCACTAAAAATGATATAACCAAAAATTATAACCGTATGATATATATTTATTATTATAAAAGAATGAAAACATTGGATAATTATTAGTAAAAAATAAAAAAAGCAAACAATATATCACTAAAAAGGGCTTAAGAAAAAATTATAACCGATATATTACAAAAGAATGAAAGCACAGAAACAAAACAAATAATATACATAAATATGATTCCAAAGATCGGAAGAGGGAAATTAATTGTCATTGATTTCAATGCAAAACGAATAAGCTAAGCTAAAATGAGAATCAAAACCCATCACACGAACTTGACTAAAAGCACTTTCCCATAGTGCAGGGATTAAAGTCAAGCACTGGTGAAAGGATTGGACAAGCTCAGGTAATACAGTAAACACGACGTGTAGAGAGCACTGGAAATCGTCGGCCAATTAATATTATACGTAGAGTGAACCCTAAAGCACAGCCCTTGAAATCAAAGCCCAATAACGAAGAGTAGTCGGATTCTTCATTTGCAAAGACTCCGCAACAGTGGAGATTTTGAACTAGAGATTTTGATTCAATTAAAAGATAAAGTCAGCCATTTTTGAACGTGATCTGCCAGATATTTGAACCCCAGCGAAATTGGATAACAATGTAAAACGTGATTGACGGCATTAAATTTGGGAAAAGATTTTCAAAAGGGGCTCGATATGGTAACCGTAAATTTGAAGCGCGGGATGAAGATAATTGAATAATAATCTAAAACATGATTGAAGGCATTTAATTTTAGAAAAGATTTTCAAAAGGGCCTCGATATATATGGTAACCCAAATTTATTGATACCGCGTGGTTAAGGATAATGAGGGGTGGAGATAAGGGATAGAACCAAAAAGGCGAGGGAAGCATTTTTCAGTAAAGAATGCAGTGGCTTTAGACACCGCGTAAAAAGGGCAGGAAAAATGCGGTGTCTATAGGCACTACAATTCTTAATTTAGATATATAAAACATGATTGAAGGCATTTAATTTCAGAAAAGATTTTCAAATGGGGCCCCGATATATAGTAACCCAAATTTATTGATACCGCGTGGTTGTGGATAAGGGACAATGAGAGGTGGAGGTAAGGGATAGATCCAAAAAGTTGAAGGAAACGTTTTTCACCCAAGAATGCGGTGGCTTTAGACACCGCGTAAAAAACGTAGGAAAAATGCGGTGTCTATAGACACTGCAACTCTTAATTTAGATATCAATGGTTGAGGCCTGTTCTTCAAAATTGCCCTCAAATCTTCATTTTCTTTTCTTAGCTTATTAATGATGTGTATCCTCTTGTTTCTTCACTTAGATTCTATCTCAAACATGCCAACAAGTTCATTTTGTAAATTCCTTGGACAAACTTGGGCGTATTACAAATGGTATCAAAACTAGTTTGTTCATAAATAATATTAGGAGGCCGATGCCATGAGGGTAGTTGTAGTAGTGCTCAAATTCGAAAGGTTCCATCTTGTGCTTCTACGAGCCTCGTTCGTAGCCATGTTTTATTCATCACTTTTTCTTCTCGATCTTATGCTACAATTCTGGAATTGAACCATTACAGAGAGTTTTATTATTTCAAATATAATAATGATATTTAATACCACTGTCACATGATAAGTTAAATGAATATTTCTCTTTATTTTGGAGCATGCTGATAAAAATTTTGGATCAAAATCTCTACAAGAAACAAGATACTAATAATGTATGAAAGCCAGGAAGCAAAATAGAAGTCTTGAGTCTCGATTAAGTTGTTACCAAATTAGACCGTGATCAGGGGCGGAGTCAGCCGTCGATATCGGGGTATACTGAAAATATAGATTAATACTAATTTGCATATTAAAATTTTTTTTGCAATTATTTATATGGTCAAAAAATACATTTTTGTCAAAATGAAGTGTGCCCAAGGGAACGTTGGCCTTCCCCCACCTACGCCCCTGACCATGATGACATAAAGATGGTAGAATTGATGTTGCATGCCCAAATACACACCATGCATGCATTTTGTACCATTTATTTCGTCAGACATCTGAGATTATATTATTTCTTGAAATCTTTCATGGAGATTTTTCTATCTCAATTTGTGTAATAAATGTAGATCTTACATACTAACAACCAAGTTGCTGTCTAGACGTTTTAAAAAGCCCAATTGTATTGGTACGCTGTTGATAATTTTCACCCAACAAATTAAAAACCTCGAAAACTCTAGAACCAATATATAACAAATATTGCTGATACAAATTTTTGAGGATATACATTAACAAATTTGGTGGACTTAAAAAGAACAAAGTGGAAATTGACATGGCGTCCCAAAAGAAAAAAAGGGGGGGGATTGGTGGGGAATTGACATCCATTAACCCCATTTCTTGTGTGACGGAATTAAAGTGGGCATTATAACAAAGAATGAAGTCGACTTATGTATGAGTGTTTTCCCAACTAAAATTATTATGCGTTGAATGTTATTTTTTAGGACAATTTTAAATGAGTTCATCAAGAAACTAACAATGTTAATAAATATAATTCAAGTGATAAAGAGCACATTTTATTACAATGAGATATCAATTCTGAGTCTATATTACTCTCTAAAAATCTCTTAATTGCATAAAAAATAATGTTATTAAAAAATTAAGAAAATAAAAAACCAACAATCGTTGACAATTTGTTTGAGGAAGTTGAAATAATTATGTATGACTTTTGACCACCACACTATTCCAGTTCAATTTCCAGTCAATCTTTTCGCCTCCGACCTTATGGTTTGACCCCTGAGTTGTGTACATAGTAACAGAGCCGAATGCTCAAATACCAAATATCTATTTTTAAAAATACTAATAAAGAAAATACTATTTGTATATAATTATTTAAGTAATTTTTTACAAAATGAAGGGAAATTTGCAATCTTACCCTTGTATATAGTGTTAATGGAAAAAATAATTTAAGGATAAGACGATAAATTTACCTTATTGTTATTTACAAAAAAGTGGGTAATGTGTCATAATATATATCAATACATTACCTCAAATCATATCAACAGCTGGTATTATATCATATCATTTATCTAGTGTCGTAACGGCAGCAGACGTCTAGTGTTTAAATAATTTTAGAGTCATTATGGCGTTGAATGACACCTTATGCGCTTCTAGTAGATCTTACCGGCCAACAACTGAACACACACCAGTAAAGGGTCATTTTAATTGATTTATTTGCAAAATAGGGACAACATATTTTTATAAAGTGTCAATCAATGTAACATGCATGACATTCACATGTTACTTCTATACATTGTAGAAAGCGATTGGCTCGTTATTACGTGGTCCAAAGCCAATGGTCAAGAAATTTAAAAGAGAACAAAAAAAAATGAAAATAAAAATATGAATTGCATTCAAAGCATTATAACCTTTCATTTTTCAATCCCTAGAATGTTACTACAAATAGCGTCTCATAAAGTTAGACGAGTAAATCTCGATTGATTTTTCGATTTTTTGACTTATTATTATTATTTCTATATATATATTTTTTAATAATTCACACAAGATTGGCATAGCCAGTACGACTCAAGTTTGTCACAAACAACTATGCAAATCATTCTTTTAGACGGTTGATCTCTCTCTTCGCACACAGCCCTATTCTTATGCAAAGAATAATTGATAAGGATGGCATTTAAAGCTGATAACATTCAACCACCAATTGTTAAGCTTTACAAGCAAAAGACAAAAACTATTAATTCGCTAACAATGCTTATATACACATCTTTTAAGACTCGAAAATTCTAAATCTCGGGCAAGCGTTTAACTTAAAAAATCTTTGAGACCGCATCTATTTGAAATTCCACCCTGCTATAATGTTTGCTAGTTAAGCTAAAATTAAAAAAGTAGTTTAATTTAAGGTACGTTTGATACTAAAGAATGGAAAAGAAAATATTTTTCAAGTTTCGAAGAAAATATTTTACCTAGAAAATGGAAAAAAATATGCTTAATATGATTATACCATAAAATTTAAATTACATTTCTATTGGTAAATCAAACGCACAAAAGTTAGAATTTAGATGAAATTTTGGTATTTTCTATGAAAATTTTATGTAATCAAACACACCCTAATTGTCAACTAAGCAAGGCCGGTGGAAAACCAATTAGGCACAAATGTTAGTTACAGACTTATAAATTATTATTATGTATATCATAATTCTATTAATATATTGTACGCCTGAAATTCACTTGTCACGTTTTCCTCTCAATGAACAATCCATTAACAGAAAGCCCCATGTCTTTCCTTCCCAATCCACCTACCTTGTTCACTAGTCACATGGAAAGGAATCAAAATCAGAACCACTAAAAATTTACAGTGAAACCCATCAGAATCTACTTAGCAAAGCACAAATTTGATCTCCTAATTCTTCATCAGTTCTGGGATTTGCCATGGCTAAAAGGGTCGTGATTTTCTTGGTTTTTCTTTTTGTGTCAAGCCCAGTTCTTTCCCAGTCTGGTGAGTTCATTTTTCATGGATTTAAGGGTGTAAGCAATGACATGAACCTAGATGGAGTTGCAGAGATTGAGAAAAATGGAATCTTGAAACTCACAAATCAAACCGATGGAGTTCTTGGGCATGCCTTTTATTCAAGCCCAATTAAGTTGAAGAACTCCACAAATGGAAAAGCCTATTCCTTTTCAACAGCTTTTGCTTTTGCAATTGTACCTCAGTATTCAGGATTGGGTGGCCATGGATTTGCTTTCACCATTTCCAAGTCTAAGGAACTTGAGGGTGCTCTCCCAAGACAGTACTTAGGGCTTCTGAATGCAAGTAGCAATGGGAAATTCTCTAACCATATTTTTGCAGTTGAATTTGATACAGTTCAAGATTACGACTTCCGGGATAAACATACTAATCATGTTGGTATTGACATCAATAGTTTGGTCTCAAATGCTTCTGTCGATGCCTTCGTTTTTTCTTCACAAGAAGGTAACTCCACTAAGCAAGAACTCAATCTGCAGAGTAGAAAAATTATTCAGGCATGGGTTGATTATGATTCAGTCAGTAATGTAGTGAATGTGACCCTATCACTTTCTTCATCAAAACCAAGTGTTCCAATTTTGTCATTTCCAGTGGATCTTTCACCAATTTTTATGGAGTATATGTATGTTGGATTCTCTGCTTCAACTGGTTTACTTGCTAGCTCTCATTATATCTCTGGATGGAGTTTCAAGATTAATGGGCTAGCAGAATCTCTGGATTTATCCTCATTGCCTTCTGTTCCTGGATCAAGAAAGAAGCATTTCCCCCCACTTTTAGTTTATTGTTTATCATTTGCTGTTTCAGTGGTAGTTGCAATTGGGTTAGTATCATACATATTCAAGAAGAGGAATATGGATGTGATTGAACCTTGGGAGATTGATATTGGTCCCCATAGATATTCCTACAACGAGCTCAAGAAAGCAACTGGAGGCTTTAAAGACAAACAGCTAATTGGGTTCGGAGGATTTGGCCGAGTGTATAAAGGAATTTTACCTAACACGAATGCTCAAGTTGCAGTGAAGCAAATAAACAATAGATCAAAGGAGGGCTTGCGTGAATTTGTGTCAGAGATAGCAACCATAGGCCGCCTTAGGCATAGAAATCTGGTTCAGTTACTGGGGTGGTGTCGACGGAGAGATGATCTATTAATAGTCTATGACTTCATGCCTAATGGAAGCTTAGACAATTACATCTTTGATGAACCCAAGTTGATTTTAACTTGGGAGCAGAGGTTCAAGATCATCAAAGGTGTGGCTTCGGGACTGCTTTATTTACATGAAGAATGGGAACAAACTGTGATTCACAGGGACATCAAAGCAGGCAATGTTCTGTTAGACTCGGATTTAAATGGCAGGCTAGGAGATTTTGGACTTGCCAAAGTATATGAACATGGTATAAATCCATGCACAACGAAAGTTGTAGGAACACTGGGATATATAGCCCCCGAACTTACCAAGACTGGCAAGCCTACCGAAAGTTCAGACGTGTTTGCTTTTGGTGCATTGTTGCTTGAAGTTGTGTGTGGGAGAAAACCCATTGAACCAAAAGCATTGCCTGAGGAATTGATTTTGGTGGATTGGGTGTTGGACAAGTGGAAAGCAGGGACCATACTTGAAGTGGTAGATTCAAGATTGAAAGGAGACTACGATGAAGTAGAGGCTATAATCGTGCTAAAATTAGGACTAATGTGTTCCAACAATTGCCCTGAAAATAGGCCTAGCATGAGGCAGGTGGTGAGTTTCCTGAAAGGGGAAATGCCATTGCCAGAAGTTTTGGTTGCCCCAGATGAATATGGTGGCAAGAACTTTGTCACTGGCCAGGTATCCGGGGTTGGAGCTAGAGTTGACAAGTTATCATATTTATCATCATCTTGTTCTGAGAAAATTAGTTCATGTGACAGTAAAGAGGTTGTCGATCTTGAAGCCGGTTCAATCTCTGCTTCATTTACTGAGGATGAGGGCTAGAAAGATTGATTCATTCTCTCATTCGCTATAAACTAGCTAGAGGTTTCTTTGTATAAAATCTGTAGATAAATTTCTTATATGTCCTTGCTTTTGTTATAGCATTTGGCAAGGTTAACCTGAATGCCTAAGTTCTGTAAATTTTTTCTGTTAAAATCTCAATTTTGGTTAGGAAAATTGTGAAATACATCCTTTTGATATCTTCATTTTGAGTCTCTGTATAGTCGCTGTGATATATTCTACTGATTATCATCATCCCATTAGAGTGAACTTGCACGGGTTGAAGGTTTAACAAAATCGTAGTTTACGACTTTTAAGAACGTATTGACAAATAGTACTAGACAGAAATAAACAACCTACCTAGTCAGGGAAAAGCACAATAATCCCACTAGAGCTGGCAAGTTGCCTTTTTGGTATTCTTTTGACAGCAAAGAGCATCATGAAATGCTTGAAGTAGCCCATTCTCTTGCAAATTCAAACAACTTATGTATCATCATCATCATCATTTGTTTATTTTTATATATATAATATGTTTTAATGAATCACTCAAAATTTGTACACACTTTTAACATGTTGATATTGGACGGAGTACAAGAATAACATATGAACCGGCCTAGGCATTGACTAGTTGACTAGTAAAAAAAATTGCAAATAAATTCCACGTTCAAATAAAAATTGGTTAAACCAATCATGTCTACATATTCCATGCAACCCGCAAGAACTGTACACATCTCCACCATTCAACATCACTCATTCTATCTCTTATTTCTTATTAAAACTAGATTCTCACGTGTGCGTTACACTGGAATAATACATATCAAATTATTTAAAACAATAAATAATATGAAATTTTATAATTTTTTTCTTCTTGTATGGTGAAATTTTATAAGGTTATGTTACTCAATAAAGAATAATTAATTTTTAATATCGACCAAATAATAATGTAATTTTTTGCTACTCAGGACAAAGCACAATAATCCCACTAGAGCGGGCAAATTGCCCTTTTTATATTCTTTTTTTTTCCCCTTTTTATATTCTTTTCATATCAAACAATATCGTGAAATGCTTGAAGCCGCCCATTCTCTTGCAAATTCAAACATATGTATCATCTTCAGCATCATCATATCATCGTTATTTGTTTATTTTTATATATTTAACATGTTTTAATGAATCACTCAAAATTTGTACACACTTTTAACATGTTGATATTGGAAGGAGTACAAAAATAACATATGATCCGGCCTAGGCATTGACTAGTTAAAAAAAAAAATAATTTGCAAATTAATTCTACTTTCAAATAAAAATTGGTTAAACCAATCCCGTCCATATATTCCATGCAACCCTCAAGTACTGTAGTAACTGTACACATCTCCACCATTCAACCTCACTCCTTTTATCTCTTATTTCTCATTTAAATGATAATGCAAACAGGCACACGTCAATAGTCAAACATGAGCCAATACTAAAAATAAATAAGTGATTATGGTAAATTACCACTAACAAAATTCAACAAAAGTTTAATTCTCATGAAATTATAAGAAAGTCAATTCTTATTAAAAAATTAAAGTATAACCTATAATAAACAGACAAATTTGGTTCGATTGGGTTTGAAAACATGCTTATTAATTAGTCGTTGTTTTCATTAATCTTTCTTTTTGAACTGTATCTATTAGATAGAAAGAATTATTTAATAGCATTCACATAAAAATTCAGAAATAAGATAGAAAATAAGTATAATTAAATAGTGGAGATTTAAAAATAGAAAAAAGTATGAGAAAGTATATGTATGATGTAATAAAAATAAGGCTAATTAGCGCTATAATGCCCTTAAATTTAATTAAACTAAAAATTCATAAATAAGAAATAGATAAAAAAATTAAAAAAAATATTTTGGTTACATTTGAAAAATATCAACCAATAAGAATTTAGGGATTACATTGTACTAAATTGATCTACTTCACAATACACATAAAAGCAGTATGTGGTGGACCAAATCGATGTGCTAGTCGGGTGATGCGATCGAATTTCAATTCGTTTATCAATCTATTTATTATTATTTTCATTTAATAATTATATTTTTTTATTACTTTTAATTGAATAGTTGTTGCGAATGGATCAAGACAGGTTCTTCTCGTCTATCCTGCTTTGCTAGATTACAGCTCATAAAGATACTTCTCCATTCAAATAAGTCCCATCGAGTTCATGGAAAATTGGGCATTTTTTTGCCATCATTACATGGGATATGTATTAATAGTTCAATGAACTTGATAAGAACATGCTTGAATGAAGAAGTATTTTTATGATTCACAATCCTGTGGAGCGTGATAGATCAGAAGTGTTTGTCATGATCCTTACATAACAACTATTTAATTAAAAGTAATAAAAATACAAAATAAATGAGAAAAAATTAAAAATGAGAAAAAAACATAATAAATAAATCAATAGAGAGATGAAAATTTTGATCCCGCATCGCCCGACCTGCAAATCGATTCAGTCCACCTCATACTGCTTTAGGTGGATCGTGAAATGCATCAATCCAGCCTATTGTCATCCCTAAATTCTCATCAATTTTTTTTTTCAAATATAGCGAAGATATATTTTTTAAATTTTTACTTATTTCTTATTTATCAATTTTTATTTCAATTAAAATTTAAGGGTATTATATTTTTTGAAGTTAAAAAGGTTAAAATGCACCAAAAAAGTGGGATTTGAGGTTAAAATTGTCAAGTTTTAAAAATTGAGGTTAAATCCCACAATAACATGAAATGTTAAGGTTAGATGACGTCAATTAGCCAATAGAAAAATAAAAATAAAAAAGGGTATATGTATGCAAACCGGGAGGATGCGATTGTTTGACAAAAAACGAGACAGGTTTCTATCCCACG
Source organism: Nyctanthes arbor-tristis (assembly GCA_963692815.1). NCBI lineage: Eukaryota > Viridiplantae > Streptophyta > Magnoliopsida > Lamiales > Oleaceae > Nyctanthes > Nyctanthes arbor-tristis. Next base: position 43,534 of record CAVNYN010202645.1, on the reverse strand, counting down.
GGGATTGAATAGAACAAGAAAACAAATAGTGGGGACTTGAAGGTCAAAAAATTAATCAAGGATTGACATGGTTTATTTGTGAAATTTGAGGGCAACCACAGAAAATTTTGGTAACGCAATTTCCAGGGAGCGGTGACCGAGTCGGTCAACATTAATTTTCAATTATTCCGTAAGCGAGTTCCTCAGATTGTTAACCCGGCCATTCCATCATTCAATTGCTTAACACTGTAATCTTCCCCTTCTCCAAGCGATTTATCTGCTAGATTTGTGAGATCAATCATTTATCAACATATTCATAGAGAGTTCTTCAGTTTCTTGCTGAGTTGCAATGGCCCAATACACGCAGCAATTCCTCAGCAGTGTTTTGTCGCAGAGAGGGCCGGTGTGCTCTTCCGATCTCACGGAGGACGTGAAGTGGTTAATCCGACAGCATCTGGTGGCTCTCACGGAGACTTATCCGTCATTGCAGCCGAAGACCGCCACGTTTACGCATAACGATGGCCGTACGGTTAATCTTCTTCAGGCGGACGGCACGGTGCCGATGCTTTTTCAGGGCGTTACTTATAATATTCCGGTGGCGATCTGGCTCATGGAATCATACCCCCGCCATGCGCCGCTAGTTTTTGTAAACCCCACTAGGGATATGATCATCAAACGGCCCCATCCGTTTGTTTCACCCAACGGTGTGGTTTCGATTCCATATATTCAGAATTGGGTTTACCCAAGTTCTAATCTTGTGGAATTGGCTCGGAATTTGAGCCACTATTTTGGCCGGGATCCGCCTCTGTATTCGCAACGTAAGCCTTCAAACCCTAATCCCAGTCCTGATTATGGTAGTAATAATATGTCAAGTGTAAATTCATCTGCGGGGTCTGCTGTGGCACGGCCAGCAATACCTCCTCGGGTATATTCGCCTTCACCCCCAACTCCAACTCCACCTTATGGAAGTGGTAGTGCTTATGGGTCCGGAAGGATAATGGAGGATCCGAGTGAGGTTTTTAAGAAAAATGCTATAAATAAGCTTGTAGAGAGCTTGAATGGTGATATTAGGGAGTTGAGGAAGGCCAGGGAGGCAGAAATGGAGGGATTGTTTAGTGCGCAGGCAGTGTTGAGGAAGCGCGAGGAGGAGTTGGCCAAAGGGTTGAAAGAAATGCAGGATGAAAAGGAGGGTTTGGAGCAACAGTTACAGATGATTCTGATGAATTCAGATGTGTTGGAGGGATGGTTGAGGGAGAATGAGGAGAAAATTGGGAAGAAAGACATTAGTAGTGTAGACATTGATGATGCAATAGAGCCTTGTGATGCCCTTTCCAAACAGATGCTCGAATGTACAGCGTCAGATTTGGCCGTGGAGGATGCGATTTACGCACTGGATAAAGCAGTTCAAGAAGGGGCAATACCTTTTGATCAGTACTTAAGGAATATCAGGCTTTTGTCCCGCGAGCAGTTTTTTCATCGTGCTACAGCTTCAAAAGTCCGGGCAGTTCAGATGCAGGCTCAGGTTGCTAGTATGGCTTCAAGAGCATCACCGCAGTACGCTTTCTGATGAAATTGTGTCTATCCCTGTATAAGCTCATTCATCAGGTGTGCCATGGAGACTTAAATTAAATATTATACAGTTTCTTGATGCTGGCTCTATGTATACATTTTGTTCTTGTGTTGCACGTTGGTAGAAATCAAGATCTTCTTCATTGGTTTGTATGAATAGCAATTCTGAATAAATTTAACATGAAATTTTTCCTACCATTGAGTTCTTTGTTTTACAGTCTAAATCTTCACACTGTAAAATTTATGTATGGAATTTGATATTTGTTCATTTTATGCCATCCTCTTCAAAGTTGCTTTTCAGTTTGATAAATTCTAGTTTAAACTGAAACCTACTGAAATTAATGCTATCCTGCAAAACCTCATTGAAAACAGAGGTAGTAATTGGGAGTTGTTTATTGCTTTTGAACAAGTTTGTTGCATTTTAATGAGTGGCGGAGATTGAATGGAGATTTCAAATGTGTGGTGTAATTGCATAGTTCAACATAATTTGCTTTCTTTCTTGCATATATGACTAGCTAGTTGGACCTCTTATCTTCAGATTGCTATGCCCTGGGATGTCCTTTGACACTTCAGTCTTGATATTTTGGGAACTGTCCATGAGTATGTTGCTGTTGACGTGCTTTTAAACTAAAGGAGCATTGAAATCAGACTTGGGGACCTTTTGATTCATTATGAGACTTTGTTTGAGCTTGAAGTGCAGATGGCAAAAAATGTATGTGATATAGTTATCATACCACAATGTCCGCCCTCCCCCACCCCCTCCCAAAAAAAATAAAAATAAAAAACAACCTAACCAAAAAAAAAAAAAAATAAATAAAAAAATTGAGGGTTTGTATATGGTCACTTAGATTTCCAAATTCTATAAGAACATGTTAGGCGAAAGGTTGGTGATGGTTTTCTGTTTTGTTGGTTTTAGGAATGACTACGTATTTTGTTCTCTTATGTCAGGTAGTTCGCGAGAAGTAGTGCCTAAGATGCTTGTTTGTTACTCTTAATATCTTTTAACACATGCTAGTTGATTATATGACTTGTATCTGCTTCTGTACATGATCAGAATTCACATTTTCTATGGTTTCCTTTTAGAAAAAGCTCTGTTAAGAACTTTGTACAACTTCAGAAGTGTTTCTACGTTTAATCATTGATTGAAACAGTTCTGTAGTCTTTTCTTGCAGTTACTTCTTTTTTCTGCTTCATGGGATCACTTGTAGCCCATTTCGCATTTGGATAGTTCCTGTTATGCTCATGTATACCTTTTACACAATGTCTATTTGTACATACATGTTCTACATAATTTGTACATACACCCCCTTAATTTATTTAAATGTTCCTGATCCCATCTTCCATGAGATGACAAAATTCAGGGGTGTTGTCAAATTATGTACAACATGTATGTACAAATAGACTAATTGCCTTTCATTTTCACAAACAAGTCAGGATACACATGGATTACCCAAGATAGTGGGAAACCTTTTCTGTAGTTGACACTGAGATGACTATCTAGAGTTATATATAACTTGTCATTTTTTAGTTTAGTCTTGGCTGGGAGATGATGATTGAAAAGTGATAATGGATGCTGGGGCTTGAAAATATATTGGGTGGATGTTTATTGCCTGGCAATGCTATTCTGTGATTTTGTACGAGGAAAGTTGGTTGAAAGTTGAAACTTACGGTGCATTAGGCTTTTGGGAGTACATTGACCCTTTTCCTAGTGGCAACTCTGACGAGAGAACCTGTGTTTTGATTTCTCTCAAGCATTTATGGGTTGTTTTCATGCTTCACATGAGGCTTTAATTGAACACCTTAAAGCATACAACTTGAGTGCTATTCTTCAGGGTTTACAGTTTTACTGCATATACTTGTTTATTTTTGTAAAGCCATGTTTTACTAATCTATTTTGCTTCCTGTACACTGTAGAGAAGTGATAAGAGTAGGATGGTGCAAGAAACGTTTACATTGATCATTCTCTTGAATTTCTTATTAGTAGTTATAAGACTTCTAAGCAGTTTCTTTTGTTGTGTGATTGCTAAAGAAATCTATTTATGCAACTTTGCATGTTAGACCTTAGTTTTGTATTCTCACTGATGTTCTATGGTTGTTCTATGAGCTTTTATGTATTTGTTTATTTTTTCATTTTTTATTCTTTTGAATTATGCCTCAAATTTCCTCGCACCTCACACAGCTTATTTTTAACAGAGTAGGGTAGGATGGCCGCTTGTCCTATGTGGTGCATAGCCAGGCCCCCCTTCCTGAGGTGAGGCCATATGTTGGGACCTTGAGGTTCTAGATGGGGGAGGGGACCTCTCTTCATTAGACAGTCGATTATACTACATTGGATGATTGCACTACATAGAACGGTGCAATTATACTACAGTAATCTTTCTCCTTGAGGTTCTAGATGGGGGGAGGGGACCTCTCTTCATTAGACCGTCGATTATACTACATTGGATGATTGCACTACATAGAACGGTGCAATTATACTACAGTAATCTTTCTTCTTGGTATTGTATGAGCCTATAATCATAAACATGGATTGATATTAATTGGCATTGGTTGTCTGTTGTGTTGCCCGATTACGATGCTAGTCAGATGGTTTTCCATTTGGGGGTGATCTGAAATGTTCACACATTGTTAGCTCAATGTGCTTCATCTCTCATTTCAAACTACAAATGAGGACTCTCCTGCTTGCTGTTTCAAATGGGAAAAATACGATTAATAAGTAATTATTTAGGTAATCTTTTACAAAATATAGATAAATTTACAATCTTGCCCCTTGCATTGTGTAATTGGAGAAAAGTAATTTAAAGATAAGATGGTGAATTTACTCATATTTTATAAAAGATTGTTTGAATCATTACCTATGAATAGTGGGACTCAATGAGGTGCTTAAAGTTAAAAAAAGTGGGATTCGTTATTTTGGTTACTATTCCTTAAATGCTTCCTAAACAAAAATAATATCAACCGTTGTTGTTCTTTCAATTTGATTGCTTGTGTGTGTGAAGAAAAAGAAAAAGAAAAAATGGGAAACGGCATAGCGAATCCTGTTAAATATTCGCACGTTTCTTGTAAAAGGTCGTCTTATATCACGTAACATGAATCTATGATTAGTTTCCAATTGGTTTGTATGTTCAAATTCATCGAAGTACACTGAATTAAAATGAATATTATATCAATGTATAATGACTTCAATGCAATTAACTCGTTAATCATTATTAGTACAGAAGAATATACTATTAAATATTTACTATTTTAATTTACCCAATTGGACTATGAGACATCCAAAAGTGGTGTCTGCATCAATTAAAGCAAAAACCTGCTGGATTTCACTTGGTGGTGTCCATTTATTCCTTAATGACAATTGCAAAACTTTACAATATCCTTCAACAAATGCAAGCCATTTCTTTTTACCTATATATTATGTGAATATTGCGACTCGTGAGCACATTAACACGTGTTCCGGGTGGGTATTTTTTCATTTTGAAAGCTTTAATATTAGAGTAATAATAAATATAACACTATTGGCGCTTATCAGTATTATCTTTAATTAATGTTATTATTATGCAAATATGGTACTCATGAATGTATTGAGATAGGAGAGTTATTAGATAATTGTGGCAAGCTGAAAGGGGGGAAATTTTAAAGGAAACTATAAAACAAACTAAAAAAAAAAAACACTAAGCGAAAAAAGAAAAGAAAAAGGCATTATTATTTAAAAAAACAAAAAAAGAGAGAGCTCCACTAGCCCCCACTTCCCTCCGCCACTAGTCCTCTTCTCCGTTTATACAGCCATTTTTTAAGAAGTATTTAACCCCCCCCCCACCCACTCCACAATCTGCAAGCACTTCCATTTCAAAAATGCCAACTTTTTTGCATCTGTTCTTGTTCTGTTTCTTGATAATTCTCTGCTTTTCAGGTTATTTTCTTTACTGTGTTTGTGTTTTTGCCTAAGAGAAACTTAAGATCTTGTTCGTAGCGTCCATTTTTTAGTCTAATATTGTGTGTTGGACTTATTCTGAGAGTATCTTTGGCTGTTTCTACTTGCAGATGGAACTCAGTTGATTGTAGTGAACAACTGCAAGGAGCGGATATGGCCTGGAATTCTTGGGAATGCCGGTCATCAAAATCTTCAAAATGGCGGTTTTCATCTCTACTCCGGCGAACAAGTAGTCCTTGACGTCCCTGATATGTGGTCGGGGAGATTGTGGGGTAGACAAGGCTGCAGTTTCGACGCAAACAGTGAAGGCTCGTGCCAAACCGGCGATTGTGCCGGAAAACTACACTGCATGGGCAGTGCTGGAATACCTCCTGCTACAGTAGTGGAAATGACTCTAGGAACCCCAAAGAACCCAATGCATTACTATGATGTGAGTTTAGTTGATGGCTTTAACCTTCCTGTCTCCATGATCCCGGTAGGTGGTGGTAGCGTTGGCTGCGGTGTGGCGGCTTGTGAGGCGGATTTGAATGTTTGCTGCCCATCGAATTTGGCGTTGAGGAAAGAAGGGAAAGTGGTGGGATGCAAGAGTGGCTGTTTGGCCACAAGGGAAGCTAAACATTGCTGTACAGGAGAATTCGCCAACCCGAAAACTTGTAAGCCTACTGCTTTTGGGCTTCTGTTTAAGTCAATCTGCCCCCGGGCTTATAGTTATGCGTTCGATGAGGCAACTGGACTTAAGACGTGTAAAGCACGACGGTATGTTATCACGTTCTGCCCTCCCAATTGATTGATAAAGGAAGACTGCATTCTACTGGACAATATAAAGAAATAAGTAGAGATTTCAATTGATATTTATTGTTCAGTCTCTCTATTCCTATGTACATGACGTGCTTTTAGTGTTTAATGTTCTAATTTAGTGGATCTTGTTGGTTTATGGCAAAGATGGCTGATGATGAATTTACCTCTTCTTGAGGCCTTAAGTGTCTGGTTTTTGTTTTCACTTATGTTTAATTGAAGCATATTTGGAACTTCATTTGATTGGCTCTTTGCTTGATGTTTGGTCTGATGGCTCTGATTTTGCTAGACAAGAAGTTTTTACAGCTGCCTCCATAAATAAATAACAAGCATGCTGTAGCTAAATGAAGTGATGGCTTTCAGTTCCGTTTAACCTGACAACTCGAGTATCTTTTTCTGTTCTCTAGAGGTTGGGTTATATCTTTCCTAGATTATACGTCTCACTCTCGCTAAAGATGGCGTCCCTTGCAGAATGTTTAATTCCACGCATCTTGTGCATTTTGAGCTGGCCCTCCCTCTAATATCTATTCGTGTAAGACTTTGGCATCAGAGAATGACTTGTGCATTCTTCATTTGCTAATTTTGTCAATATTATTGTAAATTTTTCAAAGTCCTGTGTCAACATTATCCAAAAAATCACAAATTTCCCACATGTAACAATCAGGCAAAGTCGAAAAATGAAGCACAATTCAAATTTCTTCTGCTAGATATCTCCGAGGTAGACTAATGAACAGATCACAGTCTATAAACACACCAGCATATAAAGAAACAGTGGGCAAAGCACATTTGGCTAATATATATGGGTGGTCAGCTTGAAGATAATGGGATTCACGACGAGAAAGGAGTAGGCTATCAGAACTCTTTGCCTGTTCCAAGTGTGCAGGAAATCGTGAGAAATGATGCTAAGAGTGTTCCTGAAATATACATAAAAAGACCTGAGGGCAGGCCTTTCAGTTCCAAAGCACATCCAGATTCGGTTGATATACCAATCATAAACTTCTCTTTGCTAACTAATGGACATGAAGATGAAATAAGAAAGCTTGATATTGCTTGTAAGAAGTGGGGTTTCTTTCAGACAACATACCAAAAATGATGAGTAATTAACTTTCTTCCATTTTATGAGGTGAATCTTTATTCAAAGGTCTGAAAGAACTTTGCAGATTATAGACCAGGGTGCAGATGAAGGCAGCACCAGCCTCGTTCTTCGAACTCCCATTATCTGAGAGAAAGAAATACGAAATGGCAGCAAACGATATCCAAGGATATGGACAGTACTACAAAAATATGAAATAGCAGCAAACGATATCCAAGGATATGGACGGTACTACATCGACTCAGACGAGGAGAAACTTGATTGGAGCGATGCCATGTTACTGATAACAGTGCCATCTTACTTGAGGAATATGAACTACTGGCCAATTGCAATACCAGGTTTCAAGTATGCAACCATTATTTTTGAACAGCCTCTGTTTCCCTGATATTGATAGATTTTATCGGTCTTTTCTACCCTTTTAAGTTCATCCCACAAAATTAGTATCTTTTTTCTTCCTTGTTTGCTTTGACAGGGAAGCAGTTGAAGAGTACTCAATAAAACTATGAGAGGATAACTGATGAGATCCTCTGTAATCTATCATCATTAATGAGAGTTGAGAGAGGGTTTCTGAAAGAACTACACGGGATTATGAAGCTAGGCTTACGAATGAACTATTATCCTACATGTTCGAGCCCTGATTTAGTACTTGGGATCAGTCCACATTCAGATACCACCTCCATAACTGTACTTGTGCAAGATGATGAAATTACTGGCCTCCAAATTAAGCACAACGAAGAATGGTTTCCCATAAAGCCGGTTCCAAACGCAATTGTTGTGAACATTGGTGGTGATGTTGAGGCGTAATATAAGTCTATTGCAGTTACTCCTATGGAACTCGACTGGACAGGAGAACATTCTAACCATTACACTCGCTTTCTCAATCATATACACCTTGGTCCGGTCTGGTTCAGCCTTATTGAACCTATCGTCAACTTTTGCAGGCTTGGAGCAATGGAGTGCACAAGAGCGTTGAGCACAGAGCTGTTACAAACGAGAAAAAATCAATAATATCTGTTGCGATGTTTGTGGTTCCAGGCGATGACGTTGAATTGAAGCCACTAGAAACCATGGTGGACGACAACTACCCACCTAGAATCTACAAAAACGATGTGAAGTATGCTGATTATCTTAGATACATGCCATAACCAAAAATATGGAAGGAAAAGCGTCCAACCTCGACTATCTTAAGTTGCAGACTTGAGTATTTGCTTCTTCAATGATCATCCTTTTTACATAATTTAAGCCTATGAAGGTTTTGATATTTATCGTTCTTCAACAATAATATTCTATCTGGCACATCAGTCTTACAGCTCATGTACCTGTACAAGGTTAATACACTGTTGCAAGTAAATCTGTCAAAAAAATATTTTGAGGACTCCTATTTGCCTACACTCTTTTTGAGGTTGGTTTGTTCTCCTACTAGCATCTTTCAGTCATCCTTCACATATTTCATGCCGTCTTGAGCCATGCCTCTAATTTTTCGGTGAGGTGAGACTATGACGTGATGACGACCTAACTTGTCTTTTCCATCTTGTGCGTTCCTCAAGTTGCCAAATCTTTATTTCCTAATTTGTGTCAAAACTCTAGTAATTTTCCTATGTAGGCAAATGTAAGAGTCCAAAATGATTAGTATTTCCATTAGTTCCATTGATAATCTTGTGATATGTGATCTTTCGACGGCTAACAAGACTGATCACATGCTTCCAATATGCAACAACATGCCAAGCAGAAAGGAGAATTCCAGACTCTTCTGGATGGGAATCTCAAACAAAAGACTAAGCGTTAGATTCTTATCCCTGTAGACAAATAGATTTTAGTCTATAAATATATGAAAAATTTGGGGAAAGTTTATGCTTGCAGTTTGCCATTATGGGAACAATTGAGGACGACAGAATTTATGAGGAGAAAGCGTTAGGTTACGGAAGTTCTTTGCTGGTGCCAAGTGTGCGGGAGATTGCAAGAAACAGTGCTAACAATGTCCCTGAAAGATACATAAAGAACCTTGAGGATAGGCCATTGAGTTCCGAATCCTGTCCTGTTTCACTCCATATTCCAATCATAAATCTCTCTTTGCTTGCTGACGGAGACGCAGATGAACAAAGAAAACTTGATATTGCTTGCAAGGAGTGGGGCTTCTTTCAGGTTAACAAATTAACCTCAATTTCTGTATTGTGCGGACCATAGACTCTATTAGTTTCTCTGCTTTTCCGTGTTCTTTTATTTCATTTTTCTTTTCATAAAACAGAAGCAATTTTGCAGATGATAGGCCACGGGGCAGAGGAAATCTTACCAAAAATGAAGGCAGCAGTAGCAGCATTCTTTGAACTTCCATTGTCTGAGAAAAAGAAATATCAAATGGCAGCAAATGATATTCAAGGATATGGTCACTATTACATCGTATCACACGAACAGAAACTTGATTGGAGCGATGGCATGTTCTTGATGACGACGCCACCAAATGTTAGGAATATGAAGTACTGGCCTAATACAGTACCAGGTTTCAAGTACGCATTGGCTTAATATAGTTGTCAGTCTTAGCAATCATTTCATGCTTGTCCTAAAAAGTTAATGCCACTTTTCCATGTTTATCTTGACAGGGAAACACTTGAAGAATACTCACTGGAAATACAGAGAATGAGCCATGAAATCTTCAGCAATTTATCGTTATTAATGGGCTTGGAGAGTGGATTTCTGGAAGAATTGCATGGGGTTATGAGGCTAGGAGTGCGAATGAACTATTATCCTGCATGTTCCCGGCCTGAATTAGTACTTGGAATTAGTCCGCATTCAGATTGCACCTCCATAACTTTACTTGTGCAAGATGATGATATCACTGCTCTCCAAATTAAGCACAAGGAAGAATGGGTCTCGATAAAGCCAATTCAAAATGCCATTGTTGTCAATGTTGGTGACGTTGTTGAGGTAAACTACAAGTTCACTTATATATCTGGTAATGGAGTCAAGCATATCAGACATGTCATCATTGCTAAAAGTCGTTATAATTCTTGGTTTTGCAGACATGGAGCAACGGCTTGTATAAGAGCATTGAGCATAGAGCTCTTATTGATGACAAAAAACCAAGAATATCAGTTGCAGCATTCGTTATTCCAGATGATGATGTTGAGTTGAACCCACTCGAAACCATGGTGAATGAGAACGGTTGTCCGAGAACCTACAAAAACAATGTGAAATACATTGAGTATCTTCGATACACACTGGCCAAGAAAATGGATGGAAAAACAACCAACCTTGAATATTTGAAGTTACAGAGATAAAAAGCCAAAATTAATCATCACTTTTTCTTTCTTTTTTCCCCCCCACTAAAGCAACCCTTCGATTTCAGTTTGCATTGTACAAGACTCTTGTCTTTTCTTATACCAGTTAAAATAAGACATGAATAAAAGCAAGAGTTATGAATCTTAAAGTGCACTTCTTCTCTAAAATAGTTGAATTTCTGTCTATTTCAACACATCAATAATGTCCATCTTTAATAGTTGTAATGAATGACTCATTTATTCGGCATTTTTTTTATCCAAGATGATTTTCATCCTGTTATTTTTAACTTGTTAATGTTGTACTTGATGTTTGTATCTTGCATTTGCCTGCTTCCAATGATTGTGTTGATCTTTATTAGTTTTGATCTTATGGCTTTTCCTTTTCATGTTAATGTTATTCCTAGTTGTTTAGTGGGTGATCTATACCAATAAAATGACTTGATTGAGATGCTTTGTTTCTGTTGTAATGTTGTCACTCTGCATCTGTCATGACTACCTTGTTCTTCTCACTTTGTTGTATTGCAATGCTTTTGTCTTTTACCATAGTTTTAGACGAGTCAAGGGTCTATTTGGGATGGCTTCAGCTATGCTTCTGCCTCTTATGTGGAAGTGTTTTTTGATAAAGTCATCTTAGGCCAGCTTTCTCTGAAAGCTCTTTTAAGTTTAAAAGCTACTTTTGGCTTTTCTGAAGACATATTAAACGGGTTTTAAGTTCTTTACCCGTATGGATTATCCTAGCAGCTACCAGTATGATGACAGCTGATTCTTGAACCTGGAAGATAAACAGAACAGTGTTGTAATTTTAAACCTGTCCTACAGTGGAGTTACTCTTACTATATATCAACTCTGATGTACAAAGTGCCGGAGAATTTGGAGAATTCGATGCCTAAGAAATATCAGTTTCTATCTTGTCCTTTCCTTCTCTTTCCAGACGACGTTGACATGTTATTTCTCGGGTGTAAGATAATCTCTCTCTGTCAATCGTCCGATTTCTTGTAAATTTGCAATGTAGACAAATGAAACAGCCTGAAATGAGATAGCATTACCTTAAGTTTTATATAGCATCTTGTTACACATAGAATTCATCGACAGCACCTAGATGCGAAATTTCCATTATTATGCAAAAAAAGCCAAGACAGAGATGAAAGAGAATTTCATCAGTTTCTGATAGGCATCTAAAAATGGAGATTATTGAATAGATTCCCATGTCGTCTATAAATACAACAGGACATGGATTTACAAGAAATGTCCACAATTGGCTACAATGGGCCCAGAGCTTGAAAATTATGAGGAAAATCCTTTAGGCTATGACAGATCTTTGCCGGTGCCAAGTGTGCAGGAGATAGTAAGAAATGATGCTAATAATGTCCCCGAAAGATACATAAAAGACCCTGAGGACAGGCCTTTACGTTGGGAATTCTGTCCTGTTTTGTCTGATATTCCCATCATAGATCTCTCTTTGCTTGCTAATGGAGATGAAGATGAACGAACAAGGCTCTCCTTGCTTGCAGAGATTGGGGTTTTTTCCAGGTAACACTGCAAGATCTTGATCTTGCCTAATTTCGTTTTCTGTTATATATGCTACAATGGGGGTAAATTTTTGTAGATAATAAACCATGGGCGGATGAAGTCTTGCTCAAGATGAAAGCAGCTGTTGCATCATTTTTTGAACTCCCATTGTCTGAGAAAAAGAAACATGCAATGGCAGCAAATGATATGCAAGGATATGGACAAGGTTACGTTGTCTAAGACGAGCAAAAACTTGACTGGAATGACCTTTTGTTCTTGATCACGACACCATCTTCCTTGAGAAATATGAAGTACTGGCCGATCACAATACCAGGTTTCAAGTATGTACTTATGGTAGAACAATAATTGAGTCATCGAATTAAAAGTTTAAGCTGTTGAAGAAAAGACATCTATGTTCACCTTTAAAGAGAAGCACTTGAGGAGTATTCAATGACATTACAAAGGATAGTCGATGAGATCTTTAGCAACTTATCGTTACTAATGGGCGTGGAGGGAGGCTTTCTGAAAGCGCTACACGGGGTTATGAAACTAGGAATGCGACTCAACTATTACCCTACATGTTCAAGGCCTGATTTAGTACTTGGGGTTAGTCCACATTCAGATTCCGGCTCAATAATCTTACTTCTACAAGATGATGATATCACCGGCCTCCAAATAAAGCACGAGGAAGCATGGATACCCGCAAAACCAGTTCCAAATGCGTTAGTTGTCAACATTGGTGACGTTATTGTGGTATGCATTAGTGTCTAGTCCAACATATTAAACAAGCCATGTCGACTTTCTTGATGTTTTGTGATTTTTCGAGCGCTTTCTTGGTTATTGGCAGGCATGGAACAATGGAGTGTATAAGAGCATTGAACATAGAGCTGTTACAAACCAGAACAAACCAAGGATATCTGTTGCAACGTTTGTGATTCCAGATGATGATGTTGGATTGAACCCCCTCGAAACCATGGTGGATGACCATTTTCGACCTAGAATCTACAAAGATGATGTGAAGTTTGTTGAGTATCTTAGATACACACTAGCCAGGAAAATGGATGGAAAAGCAACCAACCTCCAATATCTAAAATTACCAAAATAAAAAAGCTGTTTTTTTAATGTACAATTACCAATTTGCATTGTAGCAGCACAAATAATGCGCATAAATATATGTCATATTGAAATACAACTTTAAAAAAATCGACAATATAAACGCGCATATAGAGGGAACACATAGTATAAATAAATGTAGAAAAAAAACCCATACAGAGGAACTTAATGTTGATTATTTATCATCCCTTCGACCTCGATCCGCCGAAGGAAAATTCAATGTGCCAAATGGGAAATATCCACTCGTGTGTACAATCATGTTTCACCAGCATAAGTTTACCGGCAATTTAGAAAGTAACTACTGTTGACTTTTACTAAATTAATATCATAGAGCTTCTTTTGATGTTGATATAAACGATACCATTCAGTGCAAGGACAAGCCAAGCAGAAACAAGAAACATAAAAGACTCCAGATGCTTTTGATGATTATCTTTAAAGAAAGATTAGTCCATACATTCTCATGAAGCTGAATAATGAGCTAGAGGCGTAAATACAACTCGAAGAAGACAGGTGAACAAATCCACTAGAGAATAAAGGATTTGGTTTTGGAACCTCTTTGCCTGTTCCAAGTGTGCAACAACTTGTAAGAAATAATCCTAATTCGGTCCCCGAAAGATACACAAGAGACCCCGAGGATAGGCCTTCAAGTCCTGATATCTGTCCTGTTTTCCTGATATTCTGGTTGTCGATCTCTCTTTGCTCGCTAATGGGGACGAAGATTAACGAAGAAAACTTGATATTGCTTGCAAGGACTGGGGTTTCTTCCAGGTAATAACTAAATCTTTACATTCTCGACCAATTCAAGAGCTGCAAAAGCGTGTTCATGTAGTCGACCTTAAATTTATTGCAGATCATAGACCACGGGGCAGATGAAGTCCTACCCAAGATGAAGGCAGCATCTTTATGTGAGAAAAAGAAGTGTGCAATGTCAGCAAACGACGTTCAAGGGTATGGCCAAGCCTACGTTGTCTCAGACGACAATCAGAAACCTGATTGGAATGACATCTTAGCGCTGATAACATCCCAGTCTTCCATCAAGAATATGAAGTACTGGCCTACAACAATACCGGTTTTGTGTATGTTTTTCTGATACTATCAGTCTTATTAGTCCTTTTGATTTGTTCCCACAAAATTGCTTCATTTTCTTCCACATCTACCTTGACAGGGAAGCAGTCGATGAGTACTCGGGACGAGATCTTTTAGCAGTTTATCGTTACTGATGGGAACAGAACCAGGCTTTCTGAAAGAACTACATGGGGCGCTGAGAATTGGCGTGCGAATAAACTATTATGCTCCATGTTCGCGACCTGATTTGGTACTCGGGATTAGTCCACATTCAGATGCCAGCTCCATAACTATACTTATGCAAGATGATGACATAGATGGCCTCCAAATCAAGCACAAACAAGCATGGATTCCCTAAAGTCAGTTCCTAATGCATCAGTTGTTAAAGTAGATGATGCTATCGGGGTACGTGGTCGACCCCCTTTCTTAAAGTTCACTGTCTGAAAAGCAGACGAGTAAGAGTAACAGAACACAAACGGTCTCCCTCCCACCCCAAACCACCACCACAAAAAAAAAAAACCCCCTTTTTCCCCTTCAATCATCTAAAATATGTATCTAGTCCAACATACTAAATATATCATTACAGTTCAACATGTAAATGGATGGTGATTACAATAATCAATTTGGTTTATGGTTTTGCAGGCATGGAGCTATGGATTGTGCAAAAGTATTGAGCATAGAGCAGTTACAAACGATAAAAAACCCAAGAATATCGATTGCCACATTTTCTCTTCCACACGATGATGTCAAATTGAAACCACGGTAGATGAGTTTTCTCGGCCTAGAATCTACAAAAACGATACAAGGTATATTGATTATGTTTGATACACAATGGCCAAAAAGATGGATGGTAAAGCACACAACCTCAAATACCTCAAGTTACAAACATAAGAAGTGAAACCATCGTATCTACTGGAGGACTTTTGATGTCGCCTTTTTTTCAGAATTACTTTATGCTCTCTCTTGTAACATTCATTACTCTGGATTTTTAACTGGATTCTTAAAAGGGATATTTATAGATTTCATTCACAAAGTAAACTGCTTTGATTTTGATCCGAAAACTACCAGCTACAAATGTAGAGAGGTGAACTCGGTAGTGCTCTGTGCCAGGACACTAGCACATTCTAACACCTCAAGACACTATAAATACACTGGCACTTTTTAAGCAGCCGAGCAAATATACAAATGCCGTTGTCTATATAATGTGCATCATGTGAAGAAAGAAATCCCTCATAGAAAAAAAAAATGAATTTACCAGGAAAGACGGAGTTATATTCTATGGAAAAGGGAAATTATCTATCCAAACTTACAGTAAATCATCAGCACATTACACTTTCCTCCTCTTTTACAACCTCATCTAAGACAGCAATTCTTATCTCCTCTTTTACACCATCTGATCATTGCTAACCTGACTCTAGTCTCTAGTTTTATTCTTGAACTAACGATTTACAAGCGCAAGTACAACCAATGAACCAAATGTGATTCATTTAAATATTAGTTCTATCCAGCATTTAAATATTAGTTCTATCCAGCTGAAACAGCCTGACATTTAAAGGAAAGAAGAAGGCTCTCACTAGTCTTTGTTAGCTATACAATTTCAGTCCTATGAGTTCAAGTGTGAGAAGAAGACAGGTTGCCGATCCTCTTTTCTGCAAGAAACGCAATATTTCCATTGTCAAAAACAGTTAATTCCAGCATATAAGTGATTCTTCTAGATTAACGCGTTGAAAGAGAACTGACAACATTTCAGCAAATGCATTACCTCCAGTAGCAACGAGTTTCTCTACTCGGGCAACAATATGCTTTCCATAGGTATACTTATTGAGAGCACTTAAATGAACTTTTACTCAGTTAAGAATCAGTTCAAGTTGCTGATCATCACAAGTCTCCAGCATCTTTTGTACAACATAGTTCGCGAAAGGATCTCTCATCATTACCTGACTCCAAAAAGAGCACGTCAAGATAAGAAATAATGCAATTCTGAAGAAACAAAATCAGTACTTTTCCCCCCAGAATTCTGGCAGAAAGGGTATTATTTTCTTGTTTGGATCAAACAAAGTAGTTATTCATCCCCGTAAATAAACCTTATTTACGAAATAGACAACAGGGATTTAAAGCAGAAACGAAGTGCATTTCACTTGAGCAATGTGATTCTTGCATTAATTTAGATGCATCCTCTGTTTGCTTAAAAAATGCATTTCCATGACACTGTACCAACTTATTGGCTAAATAATAAAGATTAAAAATCTGGGTATAAGCTCATATAGATGGATCATGGATGCTAAATTTAATGAGCCTTATCTTTCCAGCGAGAACGGGGCAGTTATATCTAAATAAAAGTACATATGAGCTAGCAGCACAGATCACCAAATTCTGGAGTCCAGCTTCGAAAGCACAGCAATTATATCTATTTCTTTGCAATCAGTGTTACCACCAAGATCCAATTCAAGAACAAAGCACTACCATTGAAATGAAGGCAGAGAGAATTTGGAATATCATTTAGGAAACCTTATATCATGTGCGGCAAGTGGATTAAACCAAATCTGGGATTGAATGAGCATCCAAATAAAACCGGATATGTGCTATCATTTTATCATTTGTTAAACCACCTAAATAATTTACGAACCTGAAGCAGCTCATTTTCGTCGTTGGTGCCAAGAATCTCATTTACCAGAGTCTGACGTTCTTCAGGAGTTCCAAAAGTTAAGCATTTCTCTACAACATTTGACGCAAACTTTTGCTGGCTCATGGGAACAATCTTCCCAATTAATTGATTAATTATAGCGGATCTCTCATGTGGTTTCCCGTGTTCCAGTACATGCTATCATAATTCAAAGCAGAATCAGATGACTAGATTTTACAAATAACAAATTAAGAAATATGATGGGCTCTTACATGGAATACGAACTTTTCAGGTACCAAGATTATAAAGACTGACTGTCTAAAATGTATAAACTTATGTTGTTCCTGAAAATTACACTAAGAAAAAATACTCAAAGACACAAGGTTCCAGGACGACTTTTTTCAAACCTGAACAACATAGTTTCCATATTGATCTTGTGCCAACGTGCAAACAAATTCCAAAATCTCATTCATCACCATGCTCTGAGTTTTGGGGTTGTGGCAGTGCTCGAGGACTCTCTGAAACATAAAGACTAAGCTATGTCAGAATAAACGAAATCTTTCCCTATGTGTTCCAAGTTATATATGATATCATAGGCAAGGTCGATTGGCTAGCATTAGACAGCGAATTAATAAAGGGGGAAAGGGTCAAATAATGTTCAATATATTGTACAATCATTTTCCCCAGTGTTTATCAAAAGCATCAACAATACATATATGCAGCTAATTTCCTTACCTGTACCACACGACAACCATATGGATGAGTGGAGATTGTCACAATTTGATAATAAAATGTTGTAATAATAAAATCTATCACACTTTCAGGAACACACTCGATGCATTTCTGTATGACATGATTCCCATTCTGATCGCGTACACAGCGCATAACATGACCATCAAGCTCTAGCACAATCTTAGTCTGCTGATCCGATTCAATAACTTCTATTGCCTGGATAATTCAAAGATAAATCAAGCCAAGGTCATCAAGCATTACATCTTTCTTTACTATTACAAGCAATTGCATCACACTTTCCCCGTGCTAAAAGCAGCAATTTCATATCACAAGCAAGTGCGAAAATTAACTTTATGTCCAACAGGCCAGTTATGGTTGTCCAGAAATTGTGATACTTCTACGCTAGCTATTCTTTAACCTATTTTCTCACAGCTCTACCATGAAAACCTGAATGGTTTTTAGGTAAAAAAATGACAGAAACAAGAAGAAGGATCCAAAGAAAAATCAGGTGAAAACAAGGACAAAAGAGGAAAAGTAAAAGAATACAAGTAAATTGTAAGCGCGTTCAGGAAATTGGACTAACAAGTGATTCTATTGTGACTTCATGCGGTACACTAATCATGAAATCGGCATAATTGATTAGCGGCTATCATGAGTCAGATAAGAAATAAGAAGTAAGTTCATAATTGTGGGTGCTTATGCGAATAAGTTATAAGTATTTTAGGCTTTAGCACACAAAATTAGAGATCGTGCTTTCTTACAAGCTTTCAGCTAGTCTAACATTATGTTAATAATAATGCCATTATGATGTTTAGTTGTAAATTAGTACAAAGAACTGCATATTCACCTCACCATAGGAGCTAAATATTTACCATAGTCATAAGAACTGTTTGACTTAATAAACATAGTAATATTGAAATAGTTATTAATGTTCACTGGAATTATAGTATTTATTAATCATAATCTTTTGAAAGTACATAATTTCAAGTATATGACATTTCTTGTAATTACTATGACAAGAGAGGGTAGTTTTGTAATCGTGTTGGTAAAAAATGTCTTATACAGTAGGTGAGGCCAAACATATGGCTTAGTCTTAAAAAAATAAGACAATGTTTTTGGAGCGAATTTGGGCTTATCAACTACTTTCACCAGCTTCCCTTTTTTTTTTTGAGGGGCGAAAAAAAGCTGAATTTGGGCTTATCGACTAGTTTCACCAGCTTTTAACTCCATGAAAAGTGCTCCCTGACCAGAATCACTAATGAGCTGGATTTCCAGGTAATAAGAAATGTAAAATGTAGGTCTAGAAGCACCTAGACGACTCCCCGGATTTCTATACTGAACCACTGCATAAAAGTTACTGTGTGCTTGAAAAAAATGATAAAACAGATAGCGGACACTGAATTTTGCAAACTTACAGCACAAATATCACATACATCATAAGTTTGGTGCAAGATTTAACTACCTTCTGGATTACTTGGCAACCACCTTCTGGATTACTCGGCAACCATACATCTGGAGGCTAAGGTTTAGGACATTCCCAGTTAGTTGCTTAGCCAGTTGTCTAATCTGGGATGCACTTCCATTTTCAAAGAACTGAAAGGAAAAAGAATCTGTAAATTTGACAAACTTCTGTGTCCATGCCAATTAATATAGATAATCACAACCATGAATGTCCTGGAAATATGAATAAAACCCGTCCTTTATGTTCCATACCTTCTGGATCACATAATTACCAAACACGTCTGTCATCAGGGAAAGACCATGGGGCATAATTTCACAGAAGACCATGTTCTTCTCTTGCACACTTGCAGTTTCAAGTTTTTTGTTGGATAAACCGACTGCCATACTGATCCGCACTGTAAAGTAAAGGTTTGAAATAAACTAATAATTTTTAAGAGGTGGGCCAAAAAGAGTAACAATTCCATTCCTCAAATACATACCTGAACTCAACAACATGACCAGCAATGTCTGCAAGTTCAAAACACTTGGTTTTATTGCTCCTGAACTCGTACAACAAAGAACATGCAAAATTTCCCTCCAAATTACAGCCCATGAAGCTGCCAGGTATGTTCCTCATTCCAGGGGTAAAATGCATGATTTTTTCCCCATGCCTGACAGGACTACTAGATCTAAAAGAGTGACTTGGGACAATTGGACACTCCATTGGGCTTCGAGGATGTGACATGACAGGAGCAACTGCATGGTTTCCATAGGAACCATGATTTAAATTACCAGTTGTATCGAAAGCCTGGCCATACTGCGACTTCTGAAGAAAGATCTCAGGATAAGGTTTCTGCAATCCAAGCAACTCCATATGTGATCTCGAGTATTGGAGATATGACGGGTCCATCATTTCCATTTGTAAAGCATCTTCTGCGCTAAGATTTCCAACCCTACCCAGCGCAGTAGTTCCATTGCAGCAACCAATGAATTAGGTCCTAAGCTCGAGCCTCCTCTCATCGCTCTACAGTTTATTTCAGAGTCACTAACTGCGGTTCCAGCAGCAATATTCTCAACCAAATGAGGAAAATTACCGCTACCAAGCTGATTGCCCACCAAGGATGGGGATGCAGGATCAGTGGCAAAACCACTGAAGGCATTATTTGTTAGACATGAATTCAGATTTTCAATATTAAGATACTGAGATGATGGACATCCTCCAACACACAGAGTATGTGACCATTTTAAGTATGAACTTGCAGAGGGCGTATTTAGTTTGTAATATCTCATTAACTCAGACTTGTTCAAGGATTGGCACCTATTGATTGCAGTTTGATCTCTTTGCAGACGCAACAGGTTCTGATGGGCATCAATCTCGTGATGGATTTGAGAGGTTGGACGCTTCTCTTCATCCAAAATGCTATTTGTTGATAAATTCATGCCAGACAAAACAGTAGCCAAATCAGTAGACAAGCCCATATCAGGCAACATATCACCAAATGACTTCGAAATATTTCCATTTACCTTATCCAGTGAGCTCATCATTCCACCTCCAACACCAACGGGAGGGAAGCAAGGATTAGAAACTTTAGCAGTAAGTTGAGGATCAGAACTAGCAGTTCTTGACAATGAAGCAGTCAAACAAGAAGCGTGAGAATAAGGAACCAATGGCTGGATGCTTTGGGGTGAAGACGGTCCTTTAACATTTTCCCCAGAATAAAATGCATCCATCCAATGATTCCAGCGCGAGATCAGTAGCATCTGATTCAGAAGATTCATCATTTTCGAATGTATGACTGCCCGGGTGGGATGGATGTCCAGAAACACACAATGTATTACTTAAAGCGTCCTGCATCATTACCAAAGTCTTGATTCGAGATCCAAAGAAGTATAGTTGAAACAAAATTTTATAGAATTGACCAAAATCAACAGCTCATAAAACCTATCAGAATTTTAAAAATATTAGTATGGGGTACTCGAAAAAATGAAATTAGGAAATACAATGATGACATGAAATAATTTTTTAGACCACAACTTCCAATAGAAATATTTTATATTTTTAATACCACTAACTACATACATCTAGACCCCATAATGGCAACTACAAACGAGATAATGGACTAGTAGTACTAAATCTAGAAGAACCTTTCTAGGAGACACTTTCACAGTGCAAA
Organism: Nyctanthes arbor-tristis; assembly: GCA_963692815.1. Taxonomy (NCBI): domain Eukaryota; kingdom Viridiplantae; phylum Streptophyta; class Magnoliopsida; order Lamiales; family Oleaceae; genus Nyctanthes; species Nyctanthes arbor-tristis. The sequence continues at coordinate 22,236 of CAVNYN010202645.1, read as the reverse complement.
ACCTTCAGTTCCCCATTCAAAAAATGCCTCTACGGGCATTTTATATGATAACATGCATATAGGTTCTGTTGCCATGAAGGAATAAACATTTTAAAGCATTTACAAACAAGCACACGTAGATATGTTTCTATCACCTCTTTCAAGAATCAGCTATGATCCTGCCTCTTAACGAAAATGCACTTCCAAAAGATTAGCATAACAATGTACCTATGAGCTATAAAGAAAAAGTATTTTACGTCAACAAGAAACTGGTTTCTTAGAGTTTACTTCCTCTCCAAAATTGTCAAGCAAGTACGAGGGACAAAATATCTCTGGCTAGAAAAAGCATGAAATCAGTGTTGTTGGTAGGATATGAGATGTTTTTAGTTCATTCCCTGCATCAAGATCCTACTCTATTTGATTAGAAGTAATGTCACACCAAGACTCAACTGTTTCTCAACACATTTGATGCAAAGGTGGCACGACACATTAGCATGCTCACAGTGGAAAAGATAGTCGCAATGCATAGTGATTATTTAGCAATGTTTAAACTACAATGTTCGTGGTAAATGCTGGGGATAAAAACAATTGACTTTACAACAAAACATTGATACATGCAAAATATTTAGTTATTTTAGTGGATTAGTTTATTTAATTAGTGGGTTAGTGGATAGTTAGTTTTAGATTACTTGTTAGTGTTCCTATTATTTAGTTTAGTAGTTTGTTTTTAGGCCTATTTAAGAAGTCTTTGGGTGTAATGATTATCATCAAGGAGACTTTTATATGAACAAAACTACAACACTTTCTTCCATGTCTTTCTACTTCTCTATCTATTCTATCAGAATTACTTTCCCATTCTTCCCTTAATTTGTCTTTCTTCTTTTCTACAAAATTCTTTTATCAAATATTTACTTTTTCTTATCAATGATCACTAATTCAAAAGGCAACATCAGCGTAATATAAAACATGCACAGTTTGAAACTATTAACACGCATTTTCCGACAATTGAAAGATAATCAGGTGGATAATATCCAATCTGGAATGGATAAATGGACAACCGATGTAGTATTTCCTCACATTGAAAAAACTAATAAAACAGGCACATGCTTCCAATAACAAGAACAAGAGACGGTTAACATCAATGAGTTTCACAATAGTTTACCACAGAGACGCAGATATTAAAGGATATAAGATGTTTAGTTTTCTTAACCTGGCTCATTTCTTCAGTACTCTTCTGCTTACTCCCTAATCGTAATCCAGGGAATCCAACCAATCCATCACTAGTAAATTCGTCTTGTTGTGCCACCTCCTACTTATCTTCGCCTTTTCTGAGCCCAAAATCTGGTTGATTGGAGAAGAGTGATTCCCCCTCACCTATCCCATGCCTACCCACTCTCCTCCTCTCCCCTTCCACAGAGGGCAGCGCTTTGCAAATCGCCAGTCCTCTTTCAGGAGCAGCGTATGTGGAAGGCGCGGGTTCAACTTCACATTCTTGTAGTAATAGGACATGTAGGCTGGATCAGACCTCATCTCATCCAAAATGCCACCATCTCCAGGAAGGGTAGCGCTCAAGAATCCTTACACCGTAAGCGGAGCAGAACCGCTGCGTAAAAGGCTGAGCTCTTGATCACTCGCCCCTAGCTTAGATGCTTTCTCCCCCAGCAAACCCGCAAGGTCTTCGCTGTAATTATTGCGGGTTCCCTTACCGATTGAACGAAATTCCATTTCCGGTATCATATTCGAGTAGCTATCGTTAACCATTGCAAACACTCAACTCAACCGACTAAATAACAATCAAGAAAACGAAATTACACTATTTTGGGAGGACCCACCTTGTAAACCTTTGAAAAACTACAAAAAATGTAATCAAATTCAGTTTTTAATCATGCCCCAGTTAATCATCTTCACCAGATACAAAAAACCTTCAAGAAAAACTCAAACAACATGAATGGATCTTTATAGTTCTCCCCATGTAAAATGTGATTATTCCTTTACCCAACTGATAAATAAATTGGGGTTTTGTCAGCGAGAAAGGGATCCGAGTGAAAGCGAGTGATTTTGGACGAGACAGGGCCTTTTCTGATAGAAAGAGCGTGGGGTTTTGGGGTGAGGAGCTTGATAAGCATGCCTGAATAATAAAAGTCAGCCGTTGGATGAAAACGTGTTCGGTTGAGATTTAAAGAAGACGAATCCGAGTGAAATTCTTACAGGGGCTTCGTTTCTTTCGGTTGATTGAAATGCTTATGGTTGTATATTTAAGGATGTTAAATGTTGTTGGTAGGCCTCCTGTTTGGTTTTCGGTTTCCGTCAGTCAATTAGGCTTTTTGGTTTTTTTTTTCAAGTTTTTGTAATAAGTTTACAGTTTGTTGAATATAAAAATAAAAACAAATTTAAATAGAAAAAAATATTGAAACTAAATATGGTAACAAAATTACAAAAACAACACTAAAACTAAAAAATAGTAACGAAACTATTAAAAAGTTGTATTATTAGATTTTAAAAAATAGGCTCAAACCTAAATTCTATTAGAATAAGTGGTTTTCGGTTCGGTTTTTAGTTTTACACTTAAAACCAAAATAAAATTATTCGATTTCGGTTTTAATTTTTTGGGGGAAAACCCGGACGGTTTCGGTTTTTTTTGGTTCGTTCTCGATTCGGTTAACTCGGTTTCGGTTTTTTTGTCCAGCGCTAGTTGTTGGCTTGACTCATTTTGGATTATATGTATTAAACAAAAGGATTTTTAGAAGAGTAATGCTAGTATTTAACATTATTTGCGCATAATATCATATTAAAGTAGCATTAAATGATAAGTTGAATCAAGTGAATTATTTATTCATATATTTAATCTCACTTATCATTTAATATCACATTATTTACCACCTAGAATATTGCTAAACACCACAAGTTTTACATAATATTATTGTTTTTGGAAGTATTTAATACATAGCTGTTCTTATTGTCCATCATGAGTAAAATGTGTAAAATAATAAGTTGACGAATTTTGACCATCCAATTGAACTTTGACTTATTGGTTCTTGTATGTATTTAAGTGAAGTGATAGCGAGGTGATTTTTTGATATAGGGTAGATGGAGCAAAAAGTATGTGAAACCTTCAATACGAATCAAACTGTGGATTTAAAGCTGTTGGATTGGATTCAAATGGATTAGTATATTTTTATGCTAAAAACTGAACTAAACCACTTAAAAATGAATTGGATTAAGTTTTAACACTTCAAAAATCGTTTAAATCAAACCGAACTGCTAATAATTCATACTCTTTCCGTCCCATAAAAATAGGCTCATAGACTTCTCACGCGTAATCATACTTAATAGTCTAATATATCCCGATTAAAGACTAGTTCTATTTAATGTACTAAAATTAATTAGTTGTTTGACTAAGGGTATATTTAAAAGAGTAATTAGTTGTTCAATTTCGTTTATATAAATGAACTATAATATGAGACAAATAAAAATAGAAACTGAGCTTATTTTTATGGGACGGAGGGAGTAGAATTAATTAAATACATACATACATAAATGGGAACTTATTAAAGTTAAATGAATTTTATAAAGTACCCGAATATTGCCCATTAATTGCACTAAATTTTTTGCCTCACAAATCCAATTTGGATAAGTGTGGTAATTGCAGGATTTAAATATTTACTAGGAGATTTAAGTTAAAGTTATTTTTATTATGTCGTTTACGTTTCAACGTTGAATTTTAGATTAATATTTTTGTTCAACTTTTTCGATTTTGTTTCTTAAACAATGGTTTTAAACTGATCCAATTTGAAAAAAAAATGGATTGAATTAAAAATTTAAATGGATTGGATTGAATTAATTTTTAAATTCGTTTTAAGTTGTTTGGATTGAAAATTTATTATATATCGCCTAAACTGAACCATGAAGATCCCCCTAATATAGGGGGTGACATGGGAGGGGAGGGAATTTAGGAGTTCGAACTCGAGTCTCTTATCAAAAAAAACTTGAACATTTATGATACGCAACGACTTTTTTCATTGAGCAATGCTATACTCTCTTGTTAGGTCACTTGTTCGGTCTCTTACCATTCAGTGACTATTTATCACGAGGGAAGATTGACATATATACCCCCAACAAATGTTTCTATTGAGTTGAAATACATGGGAAGGAGGACATATATGCTCCCACCAAATAATCCAACAAAGAAGAGTAGTATTATTTATTATTTTTTTTAATCCAACAAAGAAGAGTAGTATTATTTTTTTATTTTTATTTTTTTAAGCAAGAGTAGTATTTTTTTTCTTCATTGGAAGTTCAGAACTTAATACCACAAAACCCAAATTTTTGGATGACACAATGATATTTCCAATAATAATAATAATAATAATAATAATAATAATTGTTGATACACGAAATGCTCGAGGTCTTTTTTTTTTCTTTTTGGAAGGGTGAGGATTGATTTTTAGATTTAACTTTAAAAGAATGAGTGGTTCAAATTGTGGTATAGTGACTAGATATTAAAGTTTCGAATATGAGGTATCGGGTTCCAATCACCCCACCCCACCCTAAACAAGACAATTATCAAATCCTCGTTCACAAAAATATTAATACTCATTCATAACATAACACAAATCATACTAGATTACGAACCCATAGCAAAGCCTATTACAAAATCATACTAGATTTCTTTCCATATGTATAGCTAGTTCTTGAATTTAGATGCGTTACTATTTAACGCGTTGCCTCACAGGCCATCCTACTATACTTGACACGTGGCGTGCGCCGACGATGGATATCAACTTGACCTGGACCGTGACACTCCCCACCCCTAGTATTTCTAATATACTAGAAATGTGATGTGCGCGGACAATAAATTCTAACTAGAAGTTAGAATTCACCGTCAAGACTCGTTGACTTATTAAATTTTCTTAAAAATTTCGGTAGCACCTCCCCTATTTTATGAATAAACCATCCTGCATGACAAGAATTTATCGAACCCATACTCCAACACAATTCAAAATCTCATCCGACCACCACAGCACACCAAGTCAAACTTATACCATATCATACTGATTTTACTTAAATATATACATTCAAAAGTATATTAGCCTTATTCTTTTCTTCTTATAGTACACAAGCATGCAAAACATTTCAAATTGTCATTAACTACATCAACCATATTTCCTTTTCATATTGCTAATTGATCATGCCAACCTTGTCAGAAGGCTCGTTTCCAGAATGGATCACAAATATTGCTCAAACTTTAGTTAATACCTGTAAAGGGAAACATTGAAAAAGTATTTTCGTAAGCATTAACGCCCAGTAAGTGGAATGTTAAAAAAACTATCATACTTTTACGCAGAACACATTTGTCCCTTTTATATTCATCCAAGCAAATCGCAAGAATTTCATCTTAGATCAAACATTTATAAAGTCATTACAATGCCAGAACATCATGAAAATATTTTCATTTAATACCATCATAGAATTTTCCCAAAGTGTATCCAACATCTCATAATCATGATATTAAGTCATACGTGCGTAGACACTAGCTTGAGCCATAGCTAGCACATAGGCCCCTTCACCTGGGTGGCGTTCATTTAGTCACCTTGAGCCATATGCCCCTTCGCCTGTAGGCGGTATATCATTTGGTCAGCTTGAGTCATATATGCCACTTCGCCCCGTAGGCATGCATCATAAATATAGGATACAATTTGGGGAAATTTCAAATAATGCATCTCGAAAATTCTTAAACACCACATTTTCAAATTTCATAAATTTCTTGAATAAAAGAAGAATTTTCAAAATATCCATAAAAACATTTTTGTTATAAACTTCACATCATCACATAAAATCGAAACATTATAAATTTCATTTACAAGAGATTTGAGAAAATTTCACTCACTGACTATATATGTGACTTAATTCGGTTGATAGGCCTTTGCAACTTCTTTTGTGTCTCCTAAAATAGAAGATGAGCAATTTAATTAATAATCCATTTTATTTACTCTTTCCTTCAACTTTTATTAACTTCATTTCCTTTATTTCTTCCTAAAGGGTGAAAATTTTCTAAAACACTATGTGTAGCAAGATGAAACCTATTTACATAATATAAATCTTCTATTCTTTTAAAATACCTAAACGCTCATTTTCTAGTTCAATTAATAGTGTCCATATAAGTTTCCTTTTGGACTACAACTTTTCTACTTATACTTATTCTCATTTATTTCTTTGTAATTTAATTTACTAGTTAGAAATCTTGTAGTTAAATAAATTTTTATCAACATGAATTTTTTTTTGGCAACATAAAATTTGTTTTTTGTATTACAAATTCTCTATTAAATCCCCAAGATTTCTTTATTTTCCAATTAGACATATAATTGTTTCCTTTTATAATTATCTTAGATTTTATCCTATCTAAAACAAATTGTAATAATGTCATATGTTAAAGTCTTAAATATCCACTAAAATAACACTAATTCTTCACCTTTAAACACTAAACTCTTTGTCTTTAACAATTTCCACATTTGCCATTAAATATTATGACATTCATTACTTACATATATATTCTAACCTTCACTACCATGATATTATGTCATAAAATCATAATATCAACTTATATATATAAAACTTCAACTTATTCTTCCACTTAAGATTTAATCTTATTACTAGCCACCATAATTTCTTAATATAACACCAACAACTTTAAATTTCATAATCAAATATTGATTTAATGTCTCTAAAATGTGTGGTAAATGAAACTATAAGCTATTAGATATGTTCATAAAAATTTTGATAAACCCTATATTTTCAAACTTATAGAAATTCAAGGTTAAATACCAAAAACACTTACTAATTGCTCCTTGTATTGGCTTTCTTCTTCTTTCCAACATACTTCAAATTTCTCTTTCTTTTCTTTTTTTTTTTTTCAAAAAACTTCCAGAAAGCTTTGGCCATTTTTCTCTCTTCTTTCTTCTTTTTTTCTTGTTTTGTTTTTGGCTTTTTGTTTTGTTTATATTATAAATTATATTATATATGTTTTAGGTAGAAATTGGCCAATTTTCCCGAGAACACTTTGGACTTTTTTTTTACCTTAACACTTTGACCCTTAATCTAATGTTCTATTTAATTGAGTCCCCACGTTTCACTATATCACATAAAACGAAAGGATAAGGAAAATTTTGGAATGTCACAGACCGACCGCCTAGGCAAACTAAAATTTTGTCTTGAAACTGCATAAACTTTTAGACTAAAATAATTTTATAAAAATTTTGACAGAGTTTCCCTTGTAAAATGGATTTATCCAACTTGAAAGTATAAATCACCTCATCCAAACAAACCGTATAAAATATGATTTTTCCATCAATAACTCATTTCATCATTAAGATATAAAATTGGAACATTTTTTAACATATTCATGTCGAGAAATATAATTACACAGAGTTTAAATAATCTGGAAAAAATGACTTATGAGAATTAGGTTTCCAGCCATGATAAAGCACCTATATTTAAAAATATAATGGAAATATTAAATGGATTCAATGTAATAGTGGCTGGTTGAGAACTCTACAGGCAATCCAATGAATGCTCAAGCTCGATCCTCTCTATAAGAAAAACGTTAGAAAATATATGAGTTGGTAGCTCAGTGATTGGATAAGTTCGCAAATACATATATATACTTTTCCATATTATTTAATCCTGAAAATTTGTTGGACTTTATAATACATGGATACAACTTAAAAGCTGAGAGTTATAAGAACGCTTTGTAAACATCTTTTAAGTTTGAAACTTGAGTTTAAATAATATTAAAATTACAAACTATGATAATAGTGTTGAAATCATAGAAGTGCAAGATAATAATTTTTGCTAAGAATACTGCAATTGAGTTTAAAACTAATATCTAAATCAATATATTAATTGTAACTGAGTTCTGAAACTAAAATCTGAATAGACAGCTGAAAATTTAGATAAATACTAATAACTGGAAAATTCGCAATAAAAGTATCGCTAAGTAATAACACACATGTACATAATAATCTCGATGTACAAGGCATACTACTTAGAATAGAGTAATATTGATAACTGAATAACTTGCCACACATGTACAGAGCAAACCCTAAAGGCAAACACCACCATACATGACTCAAAGGCTATGTGTGTATGACAATGAGTCCTAAAGACCTAAACATAACTGGCCATGCATCGTGGAACTCATCACACAATGCATAGCAAGTAAATTACTGAAACTGATCAATACACTGTGGAACTAATCACACCGATAAAGAGCGAGTAAAGATCACATAAGTACTTTGGTGGTTTTGAAAATAATTCTTATAACATGCTTTTGTAAAATTTCCATAAATCATGCTTTTTTAATAATTTCATAACATACAATACCATGCCATGCATTCATAAGAATTTCATAACATTACATATCATACTTATTTAAAAATATTGTAACATAATATATTGCTCTTTCAAAGGAAATATTTACTTCGAAATATCATTTTAAAGGTAATAACATGCTTAAACACTTTATGAATATCATATATCGCTATATTAATAGAAACATGCATGACTTTCAGAAAGAATATCATTTAATAGGACATATTGAATAGTATGCTTAATATTTGGAAAAGTATTTTTCCACTCACAGGGTTGAAGATTATAGCTAGCTCAAATGGCATGCATGCCATTCCAATTGGCTCGTCATCACTTGGAATCATAACTTAAAAATCCAATTACTGTTTCATACTTGATTTCCAACTATTGAGTTCAAGAAATTTTCTAAGAAAATAGATAAGGCTCTTTATAAGTGAGTTTTACCTTGATATAGCACGAATCTAACAAAAGCAGCCACACACAATGTGGGGTTGTTTTTGTTAGATTCGTGCTAAATAAAGGTAAGACTCTTTATAAATGAACCTTATCTAGTTTTGTAGAAGGACTCGTGAGTTTAGTACATAATTCCACATATTCCAACCTAGATCATCCTCAATGGTATCCTTTACATGCTTTTCATTATATTCATTTGTATCTTAATATCATGCATCCATCATTCAATAACATTTATTTATCAAATTATATATCCAATGAAATATATCATCCCATCATGTCGTGGAGTGCTCAATAATACATTACCGAATAAAATCAACCACATAAATAAAATTCCCCTTAAATTTTGTTGTCAAAATTTACATAATATCAATTCCTTAATTTAATACTAATTTTTTCATTTGATCACAATAGATTTTATTCCAACTTATCCTTATATCTTGTTTTCAACATGTCATCATCCATTTCTTTCCTATAATTTAATGTTTATTCAAATCTATAAATTAATTAGTATCAAAATACTAAATCTTTGAACAACATGAAATACCAAATCTATATATTTATAATACTAGCTAAGTGATGTATTAATTTTTTCATCCTAACACTAGCATCCTAAGGGAATTAGAAATATGATGTCATGATAATGTCAAGTTGGTGTCTCATTTACTTTTCTGTTTTTATTTTCCGTTTACCCTAATAATAATATATATCTATATATTTATAATACTAACTAAGTGGTTGGTTAATTTTTCCCTCCTACAACTGGCATCTTACAGGAATTAGGAATATGATGTCATGATAATGTCAAATTGATGTCTTATTTATTTTTCTATTTTTATTTTAGTTCACCCTAATAATAATCGTCTATATATATTTTTATAATACTAACTAAGTGGTAAGTTGTTTTTTCATGCCTAAAACTGGTATCATAAGGGAATTAGGAATCTGATGTCATGATGATGTCAAATCTGACGTCTCATTTATTTTTCTGTTTTTATTTTCATTCACCATAATAACAATCGTCTATATATTTACAATATTAAGTAAGTTGTGGGTTAATTTTTCCCATCTAAAACCGGCATCCTAAGGAAATTAAGAATATGATGTCATGATGGTGACAAGCTAATATCTCATTCATTTTTATGTTTTTATTTTCGTTCACCCTAAAATTAATCGGATAATACTAACTAAGTAGTGGGTTAATTTTTTAATTTTGCATAGTAATTTTTAATAATCTATTTATTTGCTCATCTTAATCTTTTTTTTTTCAAATTTTTAGAATTTTTTTATTACATATTTTAATTTTGTATAATAATTTTTTAATCATCTCCCAGTTGTTGAGGCGGAACTTTTGACATTTAGATATATTTTAGATTTTGATTAACCAAGTAAGTGTATCAATCAAACTCTTAATTATCTCTTTCCTTGTGTTTAACTGGGTAAGTGCAGCAATCAAATTCGTAATTATCTCTTTCTTTTTATATTTGAATAATCAAAGCCACTTTCAGGCCGACTAATCGGGTAAGTATACAAGCACTATATATTGCACACATATATTTGTCAGCAATTGATCAATTAAGGAAGCAGTTGCATATATTTTTCTTTTAGTTAATTTTTAGTTCGAGTGATCTAGTTGATGAATATATATCACTTTTATTTTTTATCGTTTAATTAATTGTTTGCTTTTGTTTGTTTTAGAGATGTATATGTGTTTCCCCTGCAACACATGGGTAAATTAGCTAGTTCCAAATAACACACATTGCCTTAATATCAGACAAATTTCAAGTTTCAATGTATGCATATAAGCTATCCATTTCTTTTCCTTAAATTCACTTATTTCATTAACATATCATTTCCTTTAACGATACAACACTTTACTCATTCATAGTAATACATAAAATCTCAAATTCTCAATAACATCAACACATTCATTTCATAATAATTTTTCACTTTGACATTTTCACAAATACCTCTCATATCTTTTTTAACTTCAAATTAATAATTCTCAACCACAATATTTCATACTTTGCTAATATATCATCATTAAGTATCATGTAACATAAGATCCCGAATTTCTCAATTTCTACGGTTAACGAAAATCAACCCACAATATATAATAGGTGCTAAAAATTAAAAACCATCATTCTTGCAATATAAGCACCAATGATTTAGCCCCAAATCATAAGAATAAATTATAAATTCAATACCCCATTAGAAAATGCATAAACCCTATAAACAACTCATTCACTTACCTATATGAAATTTTGTTAGAAATCAAAAACCCAAATGTCAAACAATGCCAACAAAGTGCAAATCCCTCATTTCTTTTCCTTTAAATTTTCCTTCCTTTTTCTTTTTCTTTTTTCTTCTTCCCATTTTCTCCTTCTCCTTCTCGATCAAACGTCTTCCAGCGTGTGCGTTGTGTGTTTGTATGTAACGTCCCAATGGCAAGACAAATCACGTATCACTATGTTAGGATATTATTTAAAAATCAAATTCACTCATCAATTAATTTAAATTTCAAATTTTAAATACATAAAAACACCACATTTAACCACATATTTAATGTGATGTGAACTTTCACATCATTTTAATCATTACCTTAACATAACACAATTAAATGTCTACACCTATATAAAATTTAATTTTTAAATATATTTTTAAATCCACCTTTTTATAAATGGTTACCAAACAAAGTTCAATTTGCACACATGGTCCCTCAACTTTGGTAAGTAGTTTAAGTTGGTCCTTGAAAATCTTATTTACCCATAAGTCTTTTAACATTTAATTCTTCCTCTTAAACCCTTTCATAACTTAGATTTTGACTTAAATAATTTAATTTTACATTGACTTGACTATTTTACCTTTGACTTTGACTGATAAAACTTGAACTTTGAAAATAGGAGAATGGGTCGTTACACAATCAATATTTAAACTTACATTAGGAGGAAACGAGAGACCGAAAGAAGCAGCCACCCCTTTACAAAACAACAGAGATTTGCAAGATCAAACACAATTCAAAACTACATCCTTTTTTCTCTGTTCCAAATCAAGTTTCTTACTTTAACATGACTATTTCCTAATTTTCCCACATGGGATTGCATAAGAAAAACCAAAAGCAGCTTTTGAGACTTTGAAGTTACTATTTTTTTTACTTGTTTGGATCTGTTAATGGAAGTACTTTCATAATAAAAACTTTTATAAGAAGAAGTAAGGCACTTCTACGAGGAACAAAAGTTGAGATATTCCCAAACAAGCTCTAAAGAAGAACCTTGAAAGACAAAATGCTATGGTAGAACAAGTACCTGCAAGTCAAGCCGGTGAACATCAAAGATGTCTTTAGAGAAAAGAAGTGTTTCCCTCTGCTACAGGGTAAGTAGAATTTAAGTTAGCTCACAAATGAAACAAGATAATAGCCATACTTGTTTTATAGGATGATTTCTATAGAATCAGAGGTTTGACTCTATGGAAAAACTGTGCATGTTATCTTAATGAAAAATTACATTATGCACAATTTTTGTCAAATATGACAAAACGAGTAGACAGTTTTGAAAATCCATGTTAGACAAACAAAATAAAACAACAAATGATTCTGCTCCTGAAAGTATATTTTCAGCTTTACTTTTTAAAGACCTTCTAAAAGATTATTAAGTGTCATCGATTGCTGTTGCCACTAAGTACTATATAGCATATAATGCTAAAGATAAAAAGGGAATTTTCATATAACGTATAGGCCACATCATAATACAGTTCTAAGTACCTTTGGCCAAGTGGGGATGAAACTTCATGCCCAAAGCTGACCTGTCCCCGCAGATTAATGTTCAATTAATTTAATAATATTATTATTTATTTAACTAGCAATACAGGTTATCAGGGGTGGAGTTGGGGTAGTAACCCTCTTTCTTGACTACCCCTGTTTGTAGAAAATTCCTTTTAAAACTCTTGAAAATCTTTTTTTTTCAAAAAAATAGCCTTTCGACTACCCCTACCACCTTCTAATTCCACCTTTGTCAATTACCAATATACAAATTGTAATACCCTATAATACAAATTGTAATATATTTGAGTGTTATTGTTTGAATGGTTTTAATTAAGACTTCTGCAAACTAGATGTTTGATGTATCTTTTAATTATATTTGGATGATTTTCATTTGATTGTTTTTTTAATTACATTTGAATTCTGATTTGAATGGTGTAATTTTAAAAATATATGATTTATGTATCATTTAAATTTGTAAAATAGTTTTGGTTGAAATGAGGATTAAAGGGGATGAGTGATGTCCCGGACCATCCCCATCCTGAATTAACAGGGATTGGGGTCGTCGACTCGTACCTGTCCCATGATCACCATCTCTAATAAGATGTTGCAGAAGTAGAGGTGGCTATGGGGCTACCGACATGCACCAATAAAGGGATGGACAAAAGTGACGCCCGTGGTTAGCTACATTGACTAAACTCCAAAAGCTCAATTTCAAATTGAAGCAAAAGGCATAACAAGATTTTCATGATTAGGCTCAACCACAAACAATGAAAGAACTTAAGAACTAAAGCGATCATTTAAGACTGGATTGTGCACGCATGAGTAGATCAAATGCCCATTTTCCAACAAAAATAAATACTGAGGTAAAATTTTTTATTTTTTACATATCGAGGAACCACAATGCAATTTTCTCTAATTTCTATGAAGAAGGTGAAGAAATACGCTGTACATATAATAATAATAATAATAATAATAATAATAATAATAATAATCATCATCATCATCATCATAATCATCATAATGAGAAATGATATTTGTACACACAAGGTGTACAACTTTTATGCACACCCATTTTGTATTTACTTAAATGTCGTTTGCCCTTTTGGAGAGTGTAGGTAAATTCAGGGGTGTGTGTATAAGAGTTGCACACCTTATGTGTACAAATAGCACTTCTAATAATAATAATAATAATAATAATAATAATAATAATAATAATAATAATAATAGAAGCAAGCGCTTTTTCACAAGTTAATTTCAAAGTAAATTTTCTAACCTACTTTGAATTCCACGAACAAGTTTCCAACGAAAAAGGGAACTGATTGTCAACATAATTCCTTCTAATTTTAAGTACATCTTTTTAACTTTTTCTTGAATTTTTTTCCCTTCCATTTTGAGTCCGAAAACGACTTCTAATTTTAGTGTGCGTTTTGAAAAACACTGCCAAATTAAAAGATGTCAACAAAATAATGTAATAATAATATCATAATCATTATCTCGTTAGTTATTATAGAAATAATTAAGTCTATTATAGGTTTTTTGGGACATTGCAAAGGGATTATAGAAGAGGAAATTTAATATGTAATTAAGGGCGTGGGACCATTTGGATGCCATCAGACTGCATAGGTTTTGGCAAGTGTGTGTGTATATATATATATATATATGTTGATCGTGCACCAGTAAAATTTTACGTGATTGGTTTATAAAACTAATAATAATGGACTAACACGAGTGATATACACCGCAATAGAGATATCACCAGGCTACATAATAATTACAATAATTTCAATCACAACAAAATGAATTGTGATAATGTATGATACTTTATCTTTCTATTTTCTTAAAGTCAATGCTGTAACGGTTATCTTTTCTTGCGACTTTTAAAAGGAAAGTTAAAAGCAATTTGTAAAGTTTCTAATTTCTAACCTAATTTGAATTTACTGAGCAAGTTTCCAGCTAGAAATCAACCAATTGCAGTTTGGAAAATTAATAAAAAAATCTCTTCAGTTAAATGTTGCATTTTTTTCTCATCTATCATGACTCTTACAATTAGCTTCATAACAATCTTGATTTTTCTGATTGATTATTATTAATATATTTTTTTAATACATGGGGATATAGGGGAGGGGCATGTGTAGTTTGAACCTGAGACCTCCTACCTGAAACGCAAACATCCTAACTATTGGAGCACAATTCTAACTACGTTTTATTAGAAGATTAATTAAATCAAATCATTTATGTTGTATTTTAGATCTGATATCGATAGCCCATACCGTGTATAGTATATATATGATAGGACATTCTAAATATTTATTAGAAAAAATTTCATGTATTACTACTTTTTTAAGTTGTGGGTTTTGGTAGATTTTCAATATTAATTTACAATTATATTGATAACCATAAATTTATGGCTTTATCCAACCTTTTTTTTTTTTTTTTAAACATGCCTTCATTTTAGTTTTAGTTCGATATATAATAACATATGAGTATCGTGATAGCACTGGTATCCTTTTGAATTAGTATCCAAAGCCCGCTCATGCCTTCTGGAACTAAAGAAGGGGCAATATTGATCCGCCACTCGATCGACCCTTGGTCCAAACCCTGCATATATGATTCGGCCTCATAACTGACCTTAATTTGCCCCCTTCATCGAGTCGCTTTATGCATATTGTACATAGTTATATATGTTGGTTCTTCGGTCGAGACATGACGTTCTGATTAAAATACTCTAGCCACATATAATTTGAAGTATTTATATATAATTTGAAGTGAAAAGAAAAATGAGAAAATAGAAATTAAGAAAACCAAACAATTGACTTGCTATTTTATTTTAATAATATCTTTTGAATAATATAAAATATCTTAATTGAAAAATGTAGATGAAATGGTCTTCCAAGACGCATTAAGAGCAGAATCACAAACACAATATTTTTGAACGAAAAGAAAAAAAAAAGACAATGTTACGATGAGCTCTTTCAAAAAAACTTCCATGTGTCTTCAAAAATCGAACAATATTAATTAAGTTCGGTCTTTCTATAGTGTCATTTTGGTGTCCAAAGGACTGTGTGACAACACACCACTGGATGTGTTGCGGGGACCATCACCCAACACACCCAACATGCATTTGCATCATCAAGACAACAAACTGTACTTCCCAACATGCATTTGTATCATCAGCAATTAAATTACTTGTCCTGCATTGCAATCTTGACACATTTCAAGAGATAAACGAAAGGGCCAAAAAATAAATATATAACGAAGAATTAATATTAACAACCAAAATTCTAATATATATATATATATATATATGTATTATAGTGACGTTGCAAGAAATGAACCGAAACTTGAAACCAAAATGCTTCTAATATTGTAGAATCATAACCTTCAGAGACATGCATCTTCCCTATTCACACAACGTGGAATCCCGTGAATCAATCCTCGATAAAGTTTATATATCAACTGTTTATTTCGGCTAGGGTTCTTAGTAAGTAACCTAAATTTGACACAGTAGAAACAGATGTTGGACACGTGGACTCTTCTTGATTATATTAATTTTTTTGACCAAGTTGTTGGGGTTAAGTAATCTATTTTTTCACGTCTAATTCTTTTGGTTTCTTTTATGGATATATCCACCTAAGAAAACCCAGAAATGGGGTCTCAAATTTTAATATAAATAACCCCATATGCACAAGGGTTAGTTGTGAACAGGTAAACAGCCCAATTCTTTCATTAGATAACAGTCAATCTACCTTCATCTTACAATCCTTAAACCCTCTGAAACATTTTGATATATTTGAGGTTTCGTGAAAATTAATATTTAGGAAGAGATTACAGCTAGCTAGGTTGTTGTAATTATAATCCTAAAAACCTTGTAGTTATGGAGTCTGTTGTGGCTGAGTTTGAAGGTACTCTTTTGCATGATCCTGATCCTTTTTCATACTTCATGCTGATAGCATTTGAGGCGTCGGGTTTGGTTCGGTTCGCATTGTTGTTGTTGTTGTGGCCAGTGATTCGGTTGCTGGAGGTTTGTGGGAGAGGTGACGCCGGCCTGAGGGTGATGATCTTTGTCGCCACAGCCGGGGTGCCAGTGTCGGAGATTGAGGCGGTGTCGAGAGCGGTTTTGCCCAAGTTTTACTTCGACGATGTCGATGTGGAGACGTGGAGGATATTTAGTTCTTATGATAAGAGAGTTGTGGTGACGAAAACGCCAAGGATCATGGTCGAGAGGTTTGTGAGGGAGCATTTACGTGCGGACGATGTCATTGGGAGCGAGCTCGCGGAGAAATTCGGATTCGCTACTGGTTTTGTCCAAGAGGATTTCGGTGAAATCACTAGATGTGTTGGCGCATTATTTGGTGATGGACAACCTAGTCTAGGACTAGGAAGGCCTCGATCCGGTTCCGGTCCGTTATTCTTGTTTATGTGCAAGGTAAGTCTACAAAACTATTTTTCTAGTATATGTAATAATTCAAATGAGTAACTGAATTAATAGTAACATTCTTATCAACAGGAAGAACAACATCCGCTTTTTGCCGCGAGCAAAAAACATGACCTCCACCATGTCATCCGCCCCCTACCGGTGATCTTCCACGACGGCCGGTTAGCAAAGCGTCCAACGCCATCCACCGCCCTCCTGATTCTTTTATGGATCCCTCTTGGCATCATACTTGCGACAGTCCGCATCGTGGTTGGCCTTATGCTTCCGATGTGGGCTATACCCCGGATGGCACCTGTTTTCGGTGGCAAGGTGGTGGTTAAAGGCACGCCTCCTCGATCTCCTGGACTTGGCACCTACGGCGTCCTCTTTGTCTGCACGCATAGAACCCTAATGGACCCTGTTGTCCTCTCCGCCGTCCTCCACCGCAGAATCCCCGCCGTAACCTATTCCATCTCCCGATTATCTGAAATCCTATCTCCAATCCCCACCGTCCGGTTAACTAGAATACGAAACGTTGATGCTCAAAAGATCAAACGCCAACTCGAAAAGGGCGATCTCGTTGTCTGCCCAGAAGGCACAACATGCAGAGAACCCTTTCTCCTAAGATTTAGTGCCCTTTTTGCCGAACTAACTGATCGAATTGTGCCGGTAGCCATGAACTACAGAGTAGGGTTTTTCCATGCAACCACAGCTAGAGGATGGAAAGCCATGGATCCTATATTCTTCTTCATGAACCCCAGACCAATCTACGAGGTAACATTCTTAAACCAGTTACCAGTTGAAGCAACATGTTCATCTGGTAAGAGTCCACATGATGTTGCAAACTATGTTCAGAGAATCTTGGCTGCAACATTAGGGTTTGAATGCACAAACTTTACCAGAAAGGACAAGTACAGAGTTCTTGC
Organism: Nyctanthes arbor-tristis; assembly: GCA_963692815.1. Lineage (NCBI taxonomy): Eukaryota > Viridiplantae > Streptophyta > Magnoliopsida > Lamiales > Oleaceae > Nyctanthes > Nyctanthes arbor-tristis. The sequence continues at coordinate 4,340 of CAVNYN010202645.1, read as the reverse complement.
CGGAAACGATGGAATAGTGTCACAAACTTCCGGGGGTGCAAAGGAATTCATGAACTTATTCAAGAAAATCATGGGAGATTTTAAGCTTCATTAATTAAAAAGAAAAAGAAAAATGAAAGAAGAGTCTTCCTTAATTTCTTTCTTTATTTTCCGTTTGTATTTACATATATACTTCATATTCTTGTAATTTTTATCATAATTTTGTTCAATAAGCTGGGAGCCTGTTATTATTATTATTAATTTTTTCCTTTTACCTTTTATATTTCTTAATTTGTATTTTTATTCATTTCATGAAAGTGTTGAATGTATTTTGTTTATTCTATCTACATTACCCGGTTTATTAACCAGAAAAAAGGTTGGTTAATCTAACCAAAAAGCTGTTCTTATAATTTTCAAATTTTAATTTAACTGAAATTTTAGTTTTTTAAAGTATAAGTACGATAAAATTTACCATTATAACCACTGGATTTATATCTATTACAATACAATACAAATCAATAAATAGTCAAATAAAGTTAGTCAAATCCACACAAACTCACAAGTTTGGTGAGACTTGAACTTGAGATCTCAAACATCCGGTCGAGGAACTAAAAAAAAAACTTCAGTTAATATAGCAATGTTCATAAAACTGCTCAAGTCAATGAATCATGAAGGCAATGGTTCATGGGTCAAAATGTCGAACAGGGTTAAATCTAGATCGAACCAGCTTTAATTAAATAATAAAAATTTATAATTTTGTACAATTTTTTCATTCCAAAGTTAATTTTTTCCGGTTTTTCCGATTTTGTACCAGTTCAACTGTTTATTTCCCTATTTTTAGTTTGGTTCTTGAATGGCCCTGTTTTCACTGAACCGGACCGGTTTTCCAGCTTGTTCATCGGCCGACCTGGTCCAGTTATCATAACCTTGGTTAATGGTCAAATTTGACTACCAACCTGATATCATATTCAAAAAGTTATTTTCATAGAGACATTTACTGATATACATAACATAAAACAATTGGTATCTTTCTCAACAAAATTTTTAGAGGGTAAATTTCACAAAAAGTCCCCAATCTTTGCACTTTGAATCGCATGGGTCCTTAATTTTTTTTCAACGCCCCGAGCCCCGACCTTTCATTAACAAAAGGTCCCTGATAACGGAATCCGTCAATAATTCCGTTAAATCATTAATTAAATTATCTTTATACCCTTAGCCTTTAAATTTAAAAAAAAAAGAATTTTAAAATTAATAAAACAATATAAAACTAAAAATGCAAAAAAAACCAGAGTCCCCCTTCATGAGAGCAATTTGGCTGTTGCTGCCAGTTCCCGCAACTTTTTCTGTAGAAAAAAGGGGGATCCCCCCTTCCTGTTGGAAATGGTAGCAAAAGTATTGTCATTTCCGGCAGTCAAACTGTGCCGGAGGGGGGCCGACTCTTTTTTTTTTTAATTTTTATATTGTTTAATTAATTTTTAATTTTTTTAATTTAAAGGCCAGGGTATAAAGGTAATTTAATCAATGATTTGACAGAATTATTGACGAATTTCGCTATCGGAGACCTTTTGTGCTTCTTTATGAAAAGTTGGAGACTCAGCGTGTTGAAAAGAAGGTTAGGGACTTAGGCGATTAAAAGAGTAAAGGTTAGGGACCTTTTGTGAAATTTACCCATTTTTAGAAAGAAAAATTGATCAAAGGGTTAATTTCACAAAAGGTCTCCAACCTTTGAGTTAAGAATCGATTTCTTTCTCAACTTTTTTTTTCTCTCCTAGGTACCCAATTTTTTATAAATACACATGATATGTCCTTTTTGACACTATTTCCTCAATTTTTCATGAAAAATGACAGTTATACACTTTTAACTTTTTTAATTTTATAAACAAAATATTTAAAAATATTAAAAATAATTAAAAAAAGAAAACACCCACTAACCCACCCTTTCAACTTGTTGCCAGAAATGGCAGTAAAGGTTGCTATTTCAGGTCGTCCAGCAAGAAATTGGGGGGGGGTGAAAACGCTACCAACTGCTGCCATTTCTAGCAGCGTTTTTGCTGTCGAAAATGGCAACAACTTACTGTCATTTCCGCTGCCGTTTCCAGAAACAAAAATGGGTGGGAGAGGAGGGTCAACCCCCCTCCCCGGAAAAAATGCTGTCAAAAATGGTTGCTGCCGAAAGTTGAGAAGGATGGATGGGTGTTTTCTTTTTTCTTTTTAATTTTCTTATTATTTTTAATATTTTTAAATGCTTTGTTTATAAAATTAAAAAGTTAAAAGGGTATAACTGTCATTTTTTATAAAAAGTTGAGGGAATAATGTCAAAAGAGACATATATATTGTGTGCATTTAAGAAAGGTTCCGGACCTAGTAGAGCGAAAAAAAAGGTTGGGGATGAAACTGATTCTTAATTCAAAGGTTGGAGACTTTTTATGAAATTAACCCTTTATCAAGTTCAAGAAGCGCTAACTAATGAATGTAGATAATAAAAATGTGACGAAAAAAGTTAATAATATAAACACAATAATTTGTAAAAGTTAACGATGAGTAATGTAATTAAAATGAAATGTTATAGGTAGTTATTTTTTATGTTTGAAATCCCCTATGTATGTTAATTTTGAGATATTGTGCTTAAAAGTTCGTGTTTACGTTTAGTTTGGTGAATTGTAAGTTAAAATCCAAGATAAAGTAAAGATGTATGAGTTTGGATCAACTTTGCAAGAATTTTGGAGCTCTGGGCCTAAGGCGTTGGATACTAAAACATAAGGAACAGAAAAAGAAAGGAAAAAAAAAAAGAGAAGATGCAGTGCGGCCGCATAACATGCTTATGCGGCCGCACCGTAGGTGCAAAAAAGGTAGAACTTTTGGTACGGGGCGCACCGCCCGCACCACCGTTGACAGCAAGAACCATGCAACCGCATGGGTGTCCTGCACAGAATTTTCTTGAGTTTTCCTTGTTTATCTAGTACTTTTTTCATGGTATGTCTTTTCTATGATTTTTACTATTTTTCTTAGGGTTTTTAGATCTTATATAAAGATGTCAAATCTTAGAGAGGGTTACACGATACACAAAACATTATAGAAAAGAGGGAGAAAAATACAAAACTTTTGAAGGTTCTGGGATCAAGTCCGAGATTTAAGAATGAGAAATTTGGTGTAATAGTTCTTCATCTTACTCAAGATCTAATTACCCGAGTTATGCGCTTTATTTTATTGAGTTGTGTTTTTCATTCATGATGTGTAACTAAACTTATTTAAAGTTAGGACGAACGATGTCACCTAGTTGGAACCATAGTTGTGTTTTTCATGCTTAATTTATGCATTTAATTTTTATGTTAAATTCTTTTTGGTATATTGTTTTTCCTTCATCTTTTTGGCCAATAGATGAATGAATCTATGAACTTTTATTGAACTTGAAAGAGGAATATTTAAGTTAGCTTATGGAATAAGAATCATTAATTGGAATAAGACAAAGAGATTTGCTTGTGGTTAGTGCGGTCAGCGTAGGTCGAACTTCGGGGAGACTTACGTGAAATTCATGTTATTAATGCACTTAAGAGGGTTAATAATACGATCACTTAGATATAGGTGAAGGGGCTTAATTAAGTAGGATGAACTAATTTCGAGAAAGGTAGTTGATTAATTTCGTGAAAGGTAGTTGATTAATTTCGTGAAATTCGATCGGTAACGTGGATTAATGGTCGCTAGATTAGGTGGACCAATTATGGTAAAGTATTAAGTCCTAACACATATCTATCATATAACTCCATCTAAATCTTTGTATATATTTTATTTGCTTAATTTTATTAACTTGTTATTTTATTTTCGTTTCTTAATAAAACTCAAGATTTGATTATTTAAATAAAGTTGAAACTAATAATTTCAGTACTCAGCCCGATCCTCGTAGGACCGATAACTCAGGCTCATTGTCCACTGTATTATTTTTACGATTAGTATACTTGCGGATTTCACACACATATTTTAACAAACAAAATGTGATTCCTTTCCCCAAAGAGAGAGAGAGAGAGAGAGAGAGAGAGGGAGAGAGAGATATTAATGTGATTATAAAAAAGTCTGTTGCCAATATAATTTCCTTGATGTAAAAGTTTTTAGGCTCATGCTAATAAATTTTCTTAAATATAACCGTGCAAAATGACTACACTAGTCTTTAAACCCTAAGCAAATTCGGATAGAAGTTGATGAATGATGAGATTATCAAATAGAATAGAAAGTAAATTTGCGTGTTTAAACTTTAAATTCTATCATCACTTCAATTGTGTCCCAAAGTGTTCATATTATTCTAAGTTTATATATTTTTATTAAAAAAAAAAATCAAAGATAGAAAAGATCCCAAAACGCTTGCGAGA
>CAVNYN010202642.1:0-14012 GCA_963692815.1 Nyctanthes arbor-tristis | reverse complement strand
GAGGATTAGCCTTGAAAACTGCAGTTTGATATGAGATATAAATTAGGAATTAGTGTACAGTTGGGTGAAAATAATTCATAATATATTTTCCAACTTTGCTTTCATGTGGTTAAGCTGCCTATTACAGCATCAGGGGCAAAATAAAATCAGTGGACATATTCTTGTTTGGAGTTTTTCTGAATATGAAAACAATATTTGAGCAGTGGCTTGGTGAGTGAATATCAGATCTTGGTGAGTGAATATATCAGATGAATAGTTGTGTCCATATTTGACGAAACTAAAGCCAAAGAATGGTAAAGGAACTCCATTTAGAGACATGAAATAACGTAGTGGAATTTGGCATATTTTAACTGTCTGCCTCAGTGTTATAGTTTGCCAGCTTAGAGACTCGAGATAATGCAATGGAGGTTATTTGGTGGCGATTATGATCTTGTTAAACCGGAATCCGAATCAATTTTGTAAATCTACCAATTTATATATTAAATTTGTCAAACATAATTTTAACCACACTTTTTTATGAGAACCCATACATAGTTATTACTCACCGTCTACAAATCTTTACTTTCTGTTTATAATGTAAACAATTTATATTCTAATCCAAACAAACTGTGGACCACACATTTTGTAGGATCAAAAAGTAATCACAGCTACTACCTTTTTATCTGTGCCTCATGGATAATTTGTTTCCACCTCTCTTTCTGCTAAGTAACCGACTATTCTAAATAAACAGTCGCACTTGATATGTGTGTGTGTGTGTGTGTATATTTGGTAAAAGAATTTGAAAATGCGGTGTCATTATCTTCTGCTTAGTATAAATTTTGCCCCCCTCATCATTGGATTTATTTTTCATTTTTGACTGGTTTCTTCCTTTCATTGTAGCTTATGATGTGCCCATTGAAGTTGTTTGTTAAGGTTATCCATTGATTTAATAGTTTACCGCCATTTTTATCTGCTATTGAAGTTTTTGTGGGTAATATATATAAGTTTGTCCCTAGCAATAGAAGCTGCTATTGGTCTTTTTTCTAATTTGTTTAGCATTGGTAGCTTGCAAATTGTCATATGCTTGTCATGAGCTTGAGCTTGTAATATTGCAACTTTAGGTTATCCAATCTTTTTATTTTTTTATTTTTTTATTTTATTTTATTTTATTTTATTTTATTTTTTGCGGGGCTGCAGATTTTGATTCTGCTCGTGGTGGTTTCTCTGATGCCTTCATCACTGGAAGCGCTCAAAGGTAACCTTGCTACCCATTGAAATTCAGTTATGAATGAAAATTTTCATTTTACTCAGTTTACCTTTTGTTAGTACACCTTTACACGACCCAAGATGAATGATAATGGGAATAGTGATGGCATATGTCGTACAATGGTAGAATAGAATTTCTGTTACGACTTACTGGCTTGTCAACATTTTGTGTTGCAAGGACGATCTCAATCGATCATTCTTTTTCTGTGTTCACTAATTAACTTTGAGGAAACATGTTTGTGGATGTCACATGTTGCCTCCATACGTCAAATTTAGCACATCATTCCATGTTATATGACCATTAAGCAATGTATTGGAGTCTTTTTGCCGAATATGATATCCCTATCTATAACACCATATTAATTCTCGATTTCTGGACTTCATTGGATTTCAAATGCTTTGGCTTTGTCGCTTTATCCAGACTAAGTTGGATATGGATATGGATATGGATATGATGAGTTATTAGATTTGTTTATTAGTTGAGAAGATAGTCAAATTGGAAGAACGATGTATAAAATAAAACTTGAAGGTTGACAAAAAGAAGAAAAAAATTAGGAAGAAGAGAGGTGAGGTTGTGAGACATGATCAGACATGTGAATGCTGGATTTTCTGAGAGGTTAGTGACATGAGTGTACTCACGAACAGCACTATTGTTATTGCCCAATATATGGATGCTTGTGGTGGTCATGGAAAATATTCTGCAGTGACCAATAAGTAGTTTTGATGTTTAGTAGGATGACTTGCACTGTCAACAATTTCACGACATTTGAAATGCATTCATATGTGATATTAATATCCTCCCTCTGTCCCACAAGGATCTCTTATATACTATTTTCACCACTCCCAAAAAGATAGTCCACTTACCATATTGAGCGTGTCTTTAATTTTTCATGTTCATATATGCTCCTAATTAACGTATCTTATTATTAGTTCGTGTCGACTACCTATGCATTGGAGGTATTTTCAAATAATTAATGATACATTAGGGTATATATGGAAAAATACAGGTAAAATTTAATGTTTCCCCCTCTCTTCGGGGATGTCCTCAGCATCGAGGAACATTGTGTGAAAATAATTATTGGGCTGTCTTTGTGGGATGGGGAGTATATCACACTACTAACTTTTTCTTGTATTGCAGTCTTATTTGAAACCCGTGGGCTGTGATATAGGTGTTGATTTTCCCCGTAACTACTAATCTGCCTCTTCAATAATTATACGTTAATGCAACAATACATGCTCAACTTGGATGGTAATGAACTGCAGCCTCTTTCTAATAGGTGCAATCCTCGTTTTGATTTGATTGTCCATCGCATGGGGTAGCTTGAGTACTTCTATGTTAGAAAGGCTTAATTGGATACTGACTCGTAAAGCATTTTTCTTCTGTGAGACTTCAGACTAGGCGCATGCCTCAAATATAGATCAATAAATGATGAATGAAATGACATAAAAAAGCCTCAAATATATATCGACAAGTATTTAATGAAATAACTTAAAAAATAAAGTAACATGCTTATGATAAACCATGCAGCACCTTAAAAGATTGTTGTAAAAAACCTAGAAATTCCAAGTTTAACTTGCAAATTGAAAGATATATGAAATCAATTACAAATTAAAAGTTCAACTTGTAAACAAACATGAAATGAAATAAATGAATAAGCAAAAAGCTAAGGCCAGTTATAGAAAGTAGGAAAATGCATAATAAATGGACAAAGGCCTTAGTCCTCTTGACACTTAGAACCTTGAGGTGTAAATCTGAGTTAAGGCTTGCATCTAACTATATTGAGGTGTAAGCCTCATAGATGGCACTTAAACGGGTGGGACTTGAGCTGTTTTATGAAAGCTTACATGAGGCCGGAAATGAATTAAACAGCGATTTCATATCTTTTAAGTAAAATAATTTGCCTGAAGCTCATGAAGTTCTGTCTGAGAGGAGGATTTTGGCCCGGGCACCGGTTTGGTCGGTTCGGCTTCTGGCTGTACCTGAAACCAAACCGACCGTTGTTGGTTTGGCTGAATGGTGAACCGAAATCGACTGGTTTGGTTCGCTTCGGTTCGCCGGTTAACCGACATTTTTGCTGGTTTTTGGCTGAAACCGATCGGTTTTCACGAACCGGTTCATCATCACTTGAAAGGGGATGCGTTCACACGTGGAGGCTGTGGTATAGTGAGACTCATCCTGGATACGGACATCATCTGGACTTAGAATACACCTTTTCTTTACATCCTTCTATAGAAAGCCTTTTTTTTTTTTTTAATACCTTTTTCCTTTTTGCTTCGACAATGGATCAAAATAAAGGCAACAAAGCCACCCTGGTAGCCTAGCCCAAGCCTCGCTCTCCTGAATATGCTATCATCAACATTTTTTTTTCTTTTTCTTTTTTGTTCAAACCGACTGAACTGGTCGGTGGTTCAACTGAGAAATGCCCTCCCCTAGGATCATTAATTCTTGTAGCTTTCAAATTTCGTACACTTTTTTCTATGACATGCATGACAGATGTGTCTGCTTGCTTATCAACGCATTCACTTTTACAGCTACTTGGTTAAGTTGTCTATGAGGATGTGTTTCTTTTATTTTCCTTTCAGACCAAGAAGATGGAAAGGTTGTTTCATGTATCATTAAATAATTTGGCAAAATCTGCCTTGTGGTTCAGTCCTGTGCATTAATTACGGTAATCCTTTTAATATGTGATAAAAGACTGTCAATAATAGAGAAGTGAAATATTGATCTGCTAAAGGAATTCTGGGAAACATGGTGAATTTTTGCGTCCTGTGCCTATTCCAAGATTTGTTTCTTTACCAATGTTGTAGTATATGCACATGAATGTGAATTCAGGTGAACCAAGTTTTTTGGACAGCTTTTATGTTACATTATATAGCTTAAGGATAATACTCGTTACATAATTAATTTTTCAGGGAAGGAATGATGTCATACAAGCAGTTCATTCAAGAGCTTGAGGATGATGTTTTGCCATCTGAAGCTGAGCGCAGGTCAGACTGGGAACGAGTTAGAGTTGTAGATGTTAAATCTTACTAGTAATGCTGGTCTTTTCCTGGTTCTCTGTCATGCTAGTTTATATATTCTCTTTGCTGTATGAGTAACTAGTTGAGCATCATCAGGTATCAAGAATACAAGGCAGAATATATATCAACTCAGAAAAGAGCTTATTTTGATGCTCATAAAGATGAAGAATGGTAATGGTGCATTTCATCCTTTTCATGTTGTAGACTTCTTTCCTTGCTTGTTTTCTGGTATACCACAGCTTTCTGATTGGAGTCGTCTTTAATTTTCAGGTTAAAGGACAAATATCATCCAACAAGCTTACTTGCTGTCATAGAAAGGTGTGCTTATTGTTTGTTATGTGGAAGTTTGTTCTGAGGTTTCATGCAGACGTCAGTGGCTTCACTGTTTTTGGGCTGCCTTCTGAACTCTCCCCATTGCCTTACTTTTTTCACAACTTGTTTTGTGATTTTACAAAAGATCTTATGTATGATCTTTGCAGGAGGAATGAGACTGCACAGAAGTTGGCAAAGGATTTTCAGCTTGATCTGCAGAACGGGACATTGGATCTGTACGTTATCTTTATATTCATTTAGTCTAAGGCTGCACTTTTCATTTTAAGTTACTATATTACTCTCTCCGTCCCACGAAAATAGGCTCGTTTCCCTTTTTCGCTTGTCCCAAAGTTAGCCCACCTGCTTTATTGATAGAGTAGTTACTTTTTCCTATTTAATGTGCATTGTTATATTAACTCAGAGTAAATGGTTGATATAAATAAGTGTATTTTAGATAAATTGTGTCAGTCTTACTTTTCCAATAACATTAATGAAGATTTCTTAATATATGCGAAAATAGAAATGAACCTATTTTTGTTGGGTGGAGGGAGTAAAATGATTTCTGTTTGTCAACAGAGGTCCCAGTGCTAGTCCGTCAACGTCGAAAAAATTGGAACAGTCTAGCGAGCCTCATTCTGATGATGAAGGAGAAATGGGTGGCAAAAGAAGGCGGCCCAGTTGGGGTGTAGCTAAAGAGTCTGATATCTCAGACGCGCCAAGCGTTCACCCTGTCAGTTCTGAGCCCAGAAGAATCCAGATTGACATTGAACAAGCACAGGCTCTTGTTAGGAAACTTGATATGGAAAAAGGAATTGAGGATAATATATTATGCCGTGCTGATAATGATAGAATGGGAAGGGACAAGTCTCATGGTGGTTCAAGTGGGCCTGTAATTATTGTTCGTGGTTTAAGTTCGATAAAAGGTCTGGAAGGGATTGAGCTACTGGACACACTTCTTACATATCTTTGGCGAATTCATGGGGTGGATTATTATGGGTTGATTGAAATAAGTGAAGCTAAAGGTCTTCGGCATGTCAGATCAGATGGCAAAGATTCTGATGCAGCTGGTAATGGCATGGAGTGGGAGAAGAAACTAGATTCTCATTGGCTAGAGAGGCTGAATGGTTTGGATCCCCTGGAAGCAATGACTGCTAAGGAAAAGATCGATGCTGCTGCTGCTGAAGCCTTGGATCCTTGTGTCCGCAAAATTAGGGATGAGAAGTATGGCTGGAAGTACGGCTGTGGAGCTAAAGGTTGTACAAAACTATTCCATGCTTCTGAGTTTGTCCACAAACATTTGAAGTTAAAACACCCAGACCTTGTGATGGAAATGACTTCAAAAGTACGTGAAGAGTTGTATTTCCAGAACTACATGAAGTAAGTGCCTAACTGATTATTTATTGTCCATGTTATTTCATCGTGTAGCAAGGTCCATAACTATTGCTTGTGACAGTGATGAAAATGCACCTGGAGGGACCCCTATCATGCAGCAATCTGTACCGGTATAAGTTATATTTTCTCACAGAATATTTTTTAGTACTGCATTGATTTGTATTATTTATGTCACTGGTATATCTTCCTTCTATAGAAGGACAAGCCACAGAGACGCAGGGGTCCTGATATCAGATTAAAAGATGAAAGGGGAAACTTTAGAGAACGTGATAATCGTGCCAATGGTGCCGAACAATTTGATGGGTCTGACAACACCCAGTTAGGGGATTTCCCATCAAACAATGATGGTGTACATGGAGACAATCCCGATGAACAAATGTTTGATACTTTTGCCAGCCAAGGCATACCAGTCGCTCCATTCCCATCGGATATACCTCCTCCTCCTCTACTGATGCCTGTTCCTGGTGCTGGGTAAGTTAATTTTTTTTCCAATTAAAATTTGTTACCAATGGTTGTGTTGGAGATGGTAGTATCCATAGTTCATACCTTCTACCTTTATTGCTTATACATGTGGTGGTTTTCAGTCCATTGGGTCCTTTTGTTCCTGCACCTCCTGAAGTTGCAATGCGAATGTTGCGGGACCAGGGAGGTCCTTCCCCATTCGAAGGAGCTAGAAACGGGAGGTCAGGGCCCCAGTTGGGTGGACATTCCCCGATAATAGCCTTACCTCCAGCCTTTCGACAGGATCCTCGACGGTTGCGAAGGTCAGCTGTTATTAAATTTTCTCGCAAGTCAACACTGAATGTGATATTTACAACTGTTCAAATCTAGTTATCGAGTATGTAGTGCTGATCTAATGAAGAAGTGAGGAGCCGCTTGAAAGATATAACTATGAAACACCAAAAAGATGATAAGTTCTCTTTGTTGGTTATAGCAAGAGTTTTTATTTATTTGGATTTTGCTATATTTGCAGCTATAATGACCTGGATGCACCAGAAGATGAGGTCACTGTGCTAGACTATAGGAGTTTGTAGGCCTACATGATGGTTTAGACAAGAATTCGATGGGCTTACCCGGGGAAGAAAGAAATAAATGAATGCGCTGTTTGTAGCAGCAATGCTCTAATTTTGACCTGTGGATGTGCAGTTTCCCTGCTTTTGTGCTTCTCAGTGGTCGGGTTTCTTCTACATGTCCAGACGTCATGTGACAAAGGTTTGTAGCAGTACAGAATTAAGGTTTGATGGGCAATGCGTGCATGTACTTTTGGGGGGAATTGTTTAGTAATCTGCTAATGTATGCTGTCGTATAATTTTGTCTCTAGATGTTATTTAATTTGAATTTAATTTGAAATACCCATTTGTTTCATTGGATTTCCTAGAATGAAAAAAATCAACACCGTTATATATCGACATGAAATAATGTTAAAGTCTTGATGAATATATGTATGTTAAACTTATTCCACGTGTTACCTGTGAAAGTTTGTATATATTTAGTGCCATGTTAAAAATCCAGCCATTCGCTGGTGGGTAATTGTGGCGTTGTGTTAAGTTCGGATTGCATTCAAGCTTTGCACTCGTGATTATGTGCATGTTTGGTTTAGCTTAAAAGTAAATGTCAGGTTACTCACGTCTCCAAACATGTGCCAGACGGGTTTTCTCACTTGCTCTTGTTGGCTACAAAGTTTAGTGCCAAAATAACTGGCCTGTATTTGGGAGATTTTTGCTTCCGGTATCTCCACGTACTGATATGATCCAGACGATTGGGAGGCAACTATCTCTATGGTGCATATATACATGAATTATATAGGCTTGTTATTCACCTTTTTTTTTTAGTCGTCTTAGTGTGTGTATTTTTTGAGCATTATTATAAAGGGACTGTATGGAAGGAAGATAAAAAAAACTAAGGGTGTGCGAACCTCGCAAGCCTAACCACATAAGGATTTTGGTTATATACATGCTTGTGTTTTTAGTTTGAGTTCATGTTTATCCTTCTGCCATTATGTTTGGGATAACCATTATTTTCATTAAAGAATGATATATTAAAAATTTCTTTGTACAATTTGTTTTTTCAATAATTTTCTTAGTATTTAAAAAATAATTACTTTTTTAATATTTTTGAATAAGTATGTAAACATATTTAATTAGGAGGGAGAAAGTAGCGATTTATCATAATAATAGATACAAGCTACACATTTAAAAGGGGAAAAAAATTCAACTTTTTGATAGATATATATACCTATCAGGAAGATTGAGAACATTGGGTGGGCGTCCAACATGTAACAGGCTAAGGCCATGGACTGAATGGAGTGGCGGTAAACCAATAATAATAATAATAATAATAATAATAATAATAATAATAATAAAAGAAGCGAGGATCAATGGATCTAATACTCATCTCATACGCTACAGCAAACTTCTTTGTAACTTACAAAATATATACACACACACACTAATAATAATAATAATAATAATAATAATAAAAGAAGCGAGGATCAATGGATCTAATACTCATCTCATACGCTACAGCAAACTTCTTTGTAACTTACAAAATATATACACACACACACTAATAATAATAATAATAATAATAATAATAAAAGAAGCGAGGATCAATGGATCTAATACTCATCTCATACGCTACAGCAAACTTCTTTGTAACTTACAAAATATATACACACACACACTAATAATAATAATAATAATAATAATAATAAAAGAAGCGAGGATCAATGGATCTAATACTCATCTCATACGCTACAGCAAACTTCTTTGTAACTTACAAAATATATACACACACACACTAATAATAATAATAATAATAATAATAATAAAAGAAGCGAGGATCAATGGATCTAATACTCATCTCATACGCTACAGCAAACTTCTTTGTAACTTACAAAATATATACACACACACACTAATAATAATAATAATAATAATAATAATAAAAGAAGCGAGGATCAATGGATCTAATACTCATCTCATACGCTACAGCAAACTTCTTTGTAACTTACAAAATATATACACACACACACTAATAATAATAATAATAATAATAATAATAAAAGAAGCGAGGATCAATGGATCTAATACTCATCTCATACGCTACAGCAAACTTCTTTGTAACTTACAAAATACACACACACACACACATATATATATATATATCACATCACAATATTAATGTAGCCTTGAAAATCAATGTTTATTGTTCACTAGGATGCACAAGACATCATAACCTTTTCATTTTCCTACGAAACAACCTACAAAATAAATACATGATTTCTTTCCCGTCACACAATCTAAGGCCCAAGAAGAGAGTCAAGAAGAGAGTTCAGGTCAGTAGAGATTTTGTAAAGTTACCTGTACGAAGATGAACAGGACCAAAGCCTATACCCGAGACCAAGAAATAATAAAGACCTACTCTGTACAAAAGGAAATAAACGAGCATATCAGAGGCATTCCAGTTCAGTTTGAGCTTGAGTTGAATAGGAGAAAGGAGGATCTTTATTTCCTTTGCTTTTTGACGGGATTATCTTGTTTCCGCTCAACCTGCCATGATGAAGACATCCATGTCCAGAAGAGAGTCAAAGTTTCTACAATGAAGGAATCTTCTATCTATCATGAAATATGGACGCTACTGGAAATTGTTAATGCAAGTTCACTGAAATTACAAGGGACATTGTGGTACTAAATATAGTACCACAATGTCCCTTGTAATCATTGTTTTGGGAATTTGAAAAGTGGATTAAACTAACTTGAATATATATGAAAGCAGAAAGATATTACTTCAGGGAATCAAAAAGGAAGAGAGCGTGCAACTTCGTTCAAGCTACTATAATTAACACACCAATGAACAGATTCATCAGCAACAAACTTTTATACGCAACTGTTGACAACACTTTTGCTTACTTATTCATTCCCATTCCTAGTAATATAAATCCAATGATAATGCAAATGGAGGTAGATAAAAGAGGAATACAAAAAAAATAATAATAAATAAATAAAATAAATGAAAACTTTGATAGGAGATTGTAAAATATCTGTGCTGGTCAGGCATATCCCAGTTTTGATCAACCAGATGCCTTTATATAGTGAGATCTGGCTAACTTGGATTGAATCATATGTAAGAAAAACAAGTAGATAATGATCTTAATAACTTTTCCAAGTTACATAACCAAAACTAAGAAGTAATAATAAACTATAACCCCAAACAAGACAGCAATAATAGATCATGACTCTAGATATCGTTGTCTGTTAAGGATTTACTTAATGCTCAATTCACTATTTTATACAGCGACAAAGGTCGCTCACAATCACCCCAATATCACTTGCTCTTTTATAAGTTTATTCATGTCTCTTTTTCTTTTAAACTATTTTTAGTGTTTTTTTGTAAATTTGCGTATTAGTAAGAACGATTTTAATAAAAAAATAATAATATTTTGATAATTTTAACTTTTTTCAATGTTCACGTTTTCTTTTAATATCGTATAGTGCCAGATGTCTTATTAGAACGACACACCATAATCTACACTAATTCCATCCTAATCCTGTCTAGCGTACTAAATGCAACCTAGGATTTTTGTTTTCCAAACATAATTTTTGAAGTTCAAACCAACTATGCAAGCATTATGGAACCGTCACAGGACTAAATATCGGGTTGGGGCATAAAGATTTTGGTTTTGGATTATAGATAAAAAAATTATTAGTTTAAGTTGATTTTAGCTCCTTGGCTCTGTTTTAGACATCCGATTTTAAGATATGTCTAGGGCTTGCTCGAGTGTTGGCAAGTCAGTGATTGGTTTGCCAAAAAGGGCTGTTTATGGACCAAGTCTTTCTGCAAAGAAGCAGGATTAAGATTTAGCAGCAAGAGAATTAAGATTTAATAGACTTGTCAACTTTGCAATTAGTGCAAGTCCAAGGGCTTACTTCATTTGCAGACAAATGGTCAGGGAAACCCAAATTGGGCATGGTATACCCATCAGTTGTATACACCATGGAAAGGTTAAAAATTCTGTTATTGCACCTCTTTTCAGCTATGTGAGATTTCAAAACTCTATGGGTTTGGAGAAAGGATTTTGGATTTTGGGGAAGTTATGGCACGCAACCAGTCTTGGGCTTGGGACCTAAAAAGATGGAACTAAGAAACCCTTAGATTTCCAGGGGAAGGATTAGCATTTACAGATGTCAATTTCATGTTAGAATGGTTCCTTCTTTATCTTTTTCTGCCCATTTCAACGCATATACATCATCAATGACAATAAGAGGACACATAGTAATCCCTATTGCCTAAAATATTGCCAAAATCATCAATCTCGCTCTCGTTTTGGCTTTTGCACTGTCGTGGCTCATCGGGAAGCAAAGTTCAGAAAACTTGGGAATATTTTTTTTTCATGAAAACTTGGGAATATTCTTATAAGTCAATCTTGCCAAAAGAAAAATTAAATTAATCATCCCCCACATTAATTCTAGATAATCTAGGTTTCCACACACACTCTACTAACACATTGTCAAGATCTTTTGGAAGCAGCTTCACCCAGTTTAAGAGGGGATCGTAAGCACTAAGAATAAGAAAATAGAGCTTTCCTATCAACTCTCTCTCTCTCTCTCTCTCTCTCTCTCTATCTTTCTCTCTTTTTAAGAAGCTGGAATGTAAGGTAACGCCATCCAAATTTGTAGAGCTTCTTTTCCAACTTTGAAGTCATATGTTCACCTGAAAATTCTAACAATGATAGTTTTACAACATAAACACACATGACAAAGTATGTCGTAAGCACAGTAATAATAATAATCATAAAGGATTTTCAATCAACAGCACAAACTTTAACAAGAACGTAGCGGAAAATGAAAGAAAACAATATTACAGTAGTAGTAACATTGGCAAGAAAGCAGCCAGACCATGGTGTTGAAAGCGGACCTCAAAAAGAATTTCTGAGACTGCAGACATCCATGTCAACTGCCAAACTACAAGCCTACGAATCATATGAATGCATCCTAGATTTTCATAAAGCTCTACAGAAGAAAGCATAACCGATGCAATGAGGGTATTGAGAACATTGTAGATCTTTAAAAATTAAGATTACTGAGACAACCATGACTACATCAGCTCACACCGTTAACCATGAATATCAAACATGTCCATGACTATGATCATGGAAGTGATAATGATTGCACTAAAAAGAACTTACTGCATTTGATAGCTGCTCACGGATGTATGCCATTGACCTCAACATGGCACCTAAAGTATCCCTAGAAACTTGAAATTTCACCTCTGATTCTCCTGAAGTTGTCTCAGTATCTTGAAGCTGAAGATAGAGAGAGCAGAAAATACTTGGTAATAGCAGGTTGACTAGAATAATATACTAAAATTATGTGATTAAATGATATTATTCAAAATTAATGGAAGCAAGATGGTGTGATTCCAATGTTTACAGGAAGTATACATACATGAATAATGTCATCTGACTGCAATGTTACTTTTCCAAAAAGTTCAGCTTTGGTCAACACACAGTTAAAGATGATAAGCACCAACTTGTATTGCAAGTTAGATGAGCTAACGGTATATTATTCTCCATTATAGGGCAAAAGAATGATTCACTGGTCCCATACTGGGAGAAAAACTAATGCCAAGTCCACTTTTCGGGGAATGATCACAACTTAAATTAATAAATTCAATAGCCCTCTAAAGATACCATTAGTTAGTCTGCACTAACTAAAATTAACTGAAGCCTGAATAATTTAAGAATTACACACCTTCAAATTGATTACAGCGATCTTATTGGCCGGGGTAGAAAGTTGTTCACTGATGTAGGCCATAGACCTCAACATGGGCTCTAATGTGACCCTGGAAAGTGAAAACTTAACTTCTGATTCTCCTGCTGGAGTCCTACCGTAATCTTGCAACTGCAAGCAGCAAATTTACTAGTAATAAATACAGGATTCAAGTATGTTAGCAAATCCATAAATCGAGAATATTAGAGCACATTATTCGATTCAACATATCTGGTTTCAGCTATTAACTCTCTAGGTTTCACGTCATCAAATGATAATATCTTTAGCCATCCATAATCCCACCTTAAACTGCTAAACAACATGCTAATTCTGAGTCATTTTGCATTTTGTTAGGAATACAAGAACGGCAAGTAGAATACTAAAAAAAATAATAGAAAGAGTATAACAATTAAATGACCAAATGCTTAATTGAATCATACATCATATAATTGTGGTTCCAGGCAGGAGGTCCCGGGTTCGAACCACAATCACCCCTCCCCTATATCCCCTTGTATTAAATAAAAAAAAAAAAATCATACATCATAAAATTAAGATAGAAAATATATGATTTGGCTTACATACCTTGAGGTTTATTACAGCTACTCTATTTGCGGGAGCTGAACTTTTATTCTCCATTACCCAAGTCATTGACTTCAAACAAGGAAGAGGGACCTATGAACAAAAGTAAAGAAAAAACTACAGCTAAGCTTACCATCCAATCACCAAATGAAAATTCTTTAACTAACCAAGAGCTGTGAAGAAAGAAATCCGCTACCATACTATCAGCATGATTATCGTCTCGTTCAAGAGAGACTGGAGCCATATGCGGGAAATTCACATCAGACACAGGTTGACCAGCAATATCAACATCATTAAGATTGAAGCGCCTTATCATTTCATCCTGTCGTGGCCATAATAAAGGGGTCAACTCCGGAGCTGATGTCGAAGTCCTCCAATCATCACAACTCACTCCAGTAACCAGAGAGCTAGGAGGTGCAACTTTTGCTTCACTTCTCTTGATAGCAGCTGCTTTCTTCATCCCTTCTCTAAGAGCTCCAATAGCCACATTGTATGTCTCTGCAGCTATAGCTCCTTCCTCAGCAAATCTAATTGCTTCCTTGCATAAATTGTTGTACCGTGTAGTCAGCGTCTCGTTACCTCGCAGTTCACCACGCTCTTCAGATACAACTACACTTTTTGCATTCCTAGTCCATCGCTTTAAGATGTAATGGGACGTTAGTGTAAGGACATTTGTTACAGTAAATACTGTCA
>CAVNYN010202636.1:0-10233 GCA_963692815.1 Nyctanthes arbor-tristis | reverse complement strand
ATTAAAATACAAAAACACCACATACGAGTTTATATAGATAGCAAACGACCCGCGAAAATCATTAGTTTGGGCAACAAGGTCAGAATTTTATAAAAATCAAATTTAAATCTCATTTCATACATATATTATCTATATCCTATCCCATACTAAATAGGAAAAAACATGGAATCATGCCAAATATAACATTGTCAGAGAGTACAAATTAACCGATAATGGAAGAAAAAAAATCGAATTAAAGCTATAATTAGGGCTTTCATACATGGAAGGATAAAACTAGGTGAAAAACAAACGAAAATTTAAATCAAACAAATATTAATAAAGTTTAACAAAAAATTAAAATCACTAGAAGAATTATACACAAATAAGGAAACTTACCTCATATACGAAAATTTTAGGGAGACATGTCAAAGTGACATTCTCAATGTGGTAAAATTTCATTAACTGTTGAAAAAATAGTTATGCGATAATCTATATTTATCTAAATCAAGAGTAGCCTAAACAAGTTTTTCCGCCTAAATTGTTGACGTCTTATTTTATTTTTTTATTATTTTATTGTAATTCTATTCTTTTATGGCTAATTTGTGCAATTTTAATCCCGATATTTCATCATATTGTTCAATTTAATCATAACATTTCAAACTTGACAATTTCAACGGCGATGTCATGACTAACGTCATATTTTCTTTTTTATTGTTTTATTTTATTTTTTTCTGGCTAATTTGCGCAATTTTAACCCTGACATTTCATCATATCAAACATGACAATTTTAACATGCTCTTCCGATCTCATTTTTACGTGGTCTGACTTTTTTTACTTAAAAAGACAATAATACTCTCCAATTCTCATTAACTTAAAATTTATATATCTATATTATGTTATATTATATTAATCTAAATCAAGTGTAGTTTCTACCTTATTTCCTGCATCTGAATGGTGTTGTAAACTAACTGATGACGTCATATTTTGTCTATTTTCTTATGTTTTCCCCTATCATGGAATTTAAAATTCCATTTCTCATTTCCCAGAGAAACTCATAAAGATTGAATTTTTTCCCCATGAGTTTTATATATTCCATGGAAAACAAATGTAATCAAACAGGCTGTGAGTTTCCGGAAAATACATAGAAAGGTTAGATGGCTTCTATTTCTTTGCAAGGAGAAGAGCTCGCCCAAATGTCGTCAACAGCAATAGGAATAGAGTTAAACACTTGGCAAGTTTGTACTTGCAATACAACTTTAGAAGTTTATTGTGAACTTAGTTCGCCTCAATTATCTTTACTTGAATGTCAATAACTTTTTTAGGGATATTTTGGCATCATTCTCATTGGAAACACGCAATGCTTACAGGGGTTAGTTTTTTAATTTTTTTCTTAAAAATTTTTAACGTTTTAGCATAATAAGTCGGAAATTGGGAACTTAAGAAGTTTCTATGTTGATTTCTTTGTCAAAAAATCGACCTCTAATAAATTTCTCACAACTATTTCTTCTTCTTTCAGACCAAGTTCCCTTTTTCATAAGTTTGAGTTTCAAAATCATATAAGATAGAAATTTCTAAAATTTCAAAGATATTTAGAATGAAAAGAGTCAATTCATAGTTCAAGTATTGGGTTTGACTAATGTAACATTAAAGATGGGGTGCTATGTTTAATAAATAAGGACATATACCCACACCATGCGATTTGATTGGTCACATCGAATGTAGGAAAAGATTTCTATTAATGAGTTTATTAGTCTAATTATTTCCGTTGATGTACATTTATCTTTTATAATTTCAACTAATATATAAATATTTCACATTCATTTTTCAAATTCCTATTGTTATTTTTTTTATGTTATTCATCTTTTAATATTTACAAATGTTTTCCATTCATTTTTCAAATTCTTATTGTTATATTTTTTAACATTGTTCTTCCTGTGTATCGCACGGGTGCTATACTAGTTATCTAATGAATTTGTACCAAGTAAGAATGTGATCTTTTATGTAACATTTTCACGTCTCCGTAGAATTGCTCCATCAGATAACATTGGTCGAAATCATAGAAACTCAAAAAAAAAAAAAAAAGAAGATCAGATCAACAAATCGGCAACTCTCCCATGATTGTTTTAGAGGACATGCTCACCAAATCCAGTTAGGAAAAAATTTAGGAGCGAAAATTTTGGCTAGAGTTTGGATTATAATCTGGATTATAATCTGCTACGTGGCATCATTTTATTAGTTGTTTTTGTTAAAAGTAAACAATCGCGGCTTGACTTTTACTTTTTGACTTTTTGGAAAAAGTGAAACCAATAAAATGATGTTGTGTGACAGACTATAATCTAGATTATAATATGGATGTCTAGCCAAACACTCTCTTAGTATAGACATGAACAAATATACACAAATCACGGAACCCAAAAAGAAAATGCGCACAAGGTTTAAAAGAAAAAAAACATAGAGAATTAAAAAGCACAACCTAATTAAAAATCGCATATATTAAAAAAAGAAAAGCAAAATACGGAAATGAGGGAACCCAAATAGGAAATGTGGGTATGGTCAAGAACCATAACTAAAAAAGCCAGCCTAAAAATCGCAATAATTAAAAAATGCATCATAAAAAAGTGTCCCATTTAAGGAAAAAACACTTAAATAAATAATTAAATAAACAATGATCTTAAAAAACCAAAATATTTACGCCTCCAGATAAGTTATGCTGCCAACTTTTTGGAGGGAAACCAAAACCAGAAACTATCTTCCCTTTATATATACTAGCTAATCTACCCATGCGTTACACAGGAAACACATACACATTTCTAAAACAAATTAAAATAAATAATTAATTAAACGATAAAAAATAAAAGTGATATATGTTCATCAATCAAATCACTCAAACGATCTCTTAACTAAAAGAAAAATATGTGCAACTGCTTCCAAAATTAATATTCTATGTCAATTGATTGATTGCGGGCCAATATATGTGTGCAATATTTTGAAAGCGAAAAATAACACAATAAAAGCAATGCTACCTTTCCCTCGCGTATCAACACTTGTATTACAAAAAGAATAATAAACAATATTAAACAAATGAGAATTTATATTTTTCCAGTCGTGTTAAATACATGGTGTAACAGAGATAAAATAAAAACTCTATAAATGTAAAATGGTGTCCTTCACAACTATAAGCATACCTTTCTGACAAGGATAATTGTCTTGAAACCACCAAAAAAAAAAGAAAGAAAAAAGAAAACATCATTAATTTCTAAAATGGTTAGTTTTGGAAAACTAACATAAGTTATGTAGCTGTGAAATATAATAATTAGAAAAAACGAAACCAAAAAAACAATAACTATTTAAAAATATGAAATTACTGGTCCAAATTTACACACAAACATGACAGAACAATAATCACACCAATTATATATTACATAAGTCAAAAGTAATTATTCGATGACAATTAAAAAAAAGATCGGAAGAGCAAAATCAGACTTGATCAACCACGTATCGACTACATTCTACTTAAATAGACATGCAATTAATACTTATTGAATGTATAGTGTAGTATTTTATTAGCATTTCCTTGGTAGAATTAACATACAATTAACATACAACCACATGTTATTAACCAAAAAATAATGCCAAAAAAACATCAAATGAAAATACTAACCATACAAAAATAGATAATTTAAGATTATAAGTATAAGTATTACCATTCCCAGAGTTCGGTTGAAACACCTATGAAGAATTGATTTGCACTTACTTCATAGGGAAAAAAATAAACATAAAAACATAATAATAAAATGCCTGAAGGTTGTTCTGATTATTCAAATATAAAAAGAAAGAGATAATTACGAATTTGATTGATTTACTTACCTGGTTAAACGCAAGAAAGAGATAATTAAAAATTTGATTGATACACTTACTTGGTTAAACGAAATCTAAAGCATCTCCAAAGGCCAAAATTTCCGCCTCAACAATTGAGAGATGATTAAAAATTAATATGTGAAAGTAAAAGATGTAATAAACAAAATTCTAAAAATTTCACCAAAAAAAAAAGATTAAAGTGATCAGATAAGTAGATTATTAAAAATTACAATGCAAAATTAAAAGATGTAAAATCACCATTTTTTGGTGAAATGTATGAGGATGGATTACTGAAATGGATAGAGATTTTAGAGTAATAAACAAAATTATAAAAATTAAAAAAAAAGAAAGAAAAATAAACAAAAATAAAAATAGAAAAATATGTCAGATATCAGCTTGACATTCATATTCCCAATTCCCTTAGGGTGCCTGTTTTAGGTAGGAAAATATTAACCCACCACAAATATAGAGATTAAGATTAAGATATCTTTATTATTTATTTATTTTTGGAACCTTTATATCATTTTTTTATTAATTAATATTTATGGATAAATTAATATTAATTTTTCTAATTCTATTTATTTATATTTTTAACTAGTGATATTTATTTTTACTTTAACTTTCACTAAAAATATGATATAAACAGTTTACATTTATTTTTATTTTTTTTGAAAGCTAAGCAATTAACATATTGATCACTGTCATCTACTAATTACTAATTTATATCTATCTATTAATTAATCCATTTAAGTCTCGGTACATTTTGTACCGCGATTTACCCTCATTTTTTACTTATTTAGTAAATTTTGTGGTAGCTATTCTTTTTCATTTTAACAAAAAATTTGATGAAAGCATTAAGAGAAAACTTGAACCTGTGACCATTGGGTTTAACAACTAAACCTTAACCATTTTGCCCATTTATTTTGTTTGTAAATCTTTTTTGCTAATAAATTAAAATACCATATCTGAAATGTCAATTCTAAAATAATCTATAATAAATTATAATTCATTAATTCACAATCTCTACCGTATTATTGGTGAGTTTAATGTTATTCGAATTTTTTAATGCATTTTACATTGTTTTTGTTGAGTTTGTTAGTTTTTCTATTATTGCATATAAATACAAAGGATTATATATAAAAATATATGTTGTCTTTTAAACAATCTTGAATTTTACGATTACTAAATCAATTGAACTTATTGACTCAATTAATGTATACTTGTGTTTTTATATTTTCTACAGAGATGTAAATATTACAGATTTATATTTAAACTATCTAATAATATATTTTAATAAGTTTTTCTACCCGTGCAACTAAAAGTGGGCATTGGGTCGGTCGGGTCAGGTTCGAGCCCAACCCGAAACCGACCCGACACAAAATCGGTTTGGGACTTTTCAAACCGAGCCCAGCCCGGGGACCCAACCCGAAATGGGTCGGTTTAGGACGGGTTGTGCTCTTTTTTTTTTTTTTTTAAACTTAAAACTTGGCCCAAATGGAAAGGTGAAAACCTAGTCTGCCTTCTTTAACATTTAAAGAATATAGAGAGCAAGAGAGTTATAGAGAGAGAGAGAGAGAGAGGTATGCAAATGCTTTCCGAGCAGGGTAGAGGAGCAGCGGCGGTATTAGCGCCGGAGGAGGAGGAGCAGCGGCAACAGCAGCGCCGGAGGATGAGGAAGAGTAGCAGCAGCGCTGGCGGAGGGAATATGGGAGCACCGGAGGAGGAGCAGCGGCAGCGGAATGATGGGAAGAAGGGAGAGCCAACCAAAATTATTCAAACTGAGATGGGGATTTCGATTCTGATTTGTAATTTGTAAAATGAGTGTTTTGAATTTTTGGTAAAATTATTCAAACTGAGAGATGAGTATTTTGAGATGGGATTTCGATCTTGATTCGTAATTTGTAAGATGAGTATTCAAAGTTCAAATGGAGATGGGGCTTCTACAGAAAACGTTCTTAATTTAAAAAAAAAAAATGAAAAAACTATTCGGGTTTAACCAAACCAGTTCGACCGGTTCGGTTTATGCGTGTTTAGCCGGTTTGGCTGGCCAAACCCGCAGACCAAATTGGTTCGAGTCAGTTTGGCCTTCTCCGGACAGCCAACTAACCCGAAATCTCAAAAAACCGAATCGAATCACCTCGAACCGGGCCAGTTCCATTCGGTTTTTCAGCTTTTCAGTTCCGACACCCACCCCTACGTGCAACGCACAGGTGTTTTAACTAGTTTACTATAAATTAGAAATATTGATGAGTATTAATCAATTGTTATTAAATTTAATTTAATTGTTACCTTATTTATCTTCCAATTTCCATTTTTTTCATTTTAATCTTAATCTGTGATGATATGTAAATAATAAATATTTTAGCACAAAAAACATAAAAAAATTAACCAAATCTGTTGGAAATGTACCAATAAATAATCTCACGCTCAATCTTAAATGAAATTACCCTTCTAAACTAAACATAAATAATTAAATGATTGGAAATGTATTCCTAAATTTTATTTTAATAATCAGTTTAAAAAATTATTTTAATAATAATTAGAGATAGTATGAGCGGAAATGATTAACTAATGAAAATAGTTAATGATTGAATGAATTAATTTATCTTATATTCATATTCATTCATTTTATTTTACTTTTAGTCATAATAAATAAAAAATTGATTTTAAATGACACCATGTTTGATTGTTATATATAATTAGTAAAAATCTCTAAATTTACATATAATGCATAGTTGCTTGCCCTACTTAGTATATGCCCTAACCTTGGGCGAAATGTTAAAAATGTAGTTGGTATGAAATGTCGACTGAAATGTATGATTTGTTAGGTAAAGATGTATACGTTTAATAAAAAAATTGAATACAAATCAGAAACCGTTAAGTCAACGATGGCCAATCTTGAAGTACTGACGGCCAATCAGAAATAACACACACACACACACACTCTCTCTCTCTCTCTCTCTCTTATGTATTTTTACATTTACTAGTTTTATACCTGTGCGTTGTACGGAATACATTAATTTGCAAAAAAAATCGTAGTAATTTGAAATACTAAATAACATAATTTTATTACATGCTACTCACTCATATACATATGTTACTAATATACATAAATAGAATCAAATTGAAACGCACAATGTTTTTACTTAGCACAAAGCTAATTAAATTGTCATTCATAGAACAATATTGTTAAACATAAAAATGAGAATGATAAAGTTTTACAAAATTAATTTCATATTGAGTATGAAAACTAAGAAATCATGAAAAAGAGAGGATACGAAATTTGTACAACTCTAAAATTACTCTACACTCACATCCATATTTAATAGAGTGTGGATGATATTTATTTATCAAAATAAATTATTTTCCATATTCATTATTTAATAGGGTGTGGATGATATTCATTTATCAGAATGAATTATTTTCCATATTCATTCACCACCATATATTCTTGGAAATTTTTTTTTCGCATTTCCTCATCACTATTCACTAAATTTACTCAAAAAAATTTAAAGTATACAGTCTCCTATTACAAAGTCTCCATTTGCAAAAGACCCAAGTGAACCAAAATTATAACGAATGTCAAATTCTATATGATTTACCGTTTACCACTAAAATTAATTTTTAACCAATTTCCTTTCTAAAAAGAATTAAAAGAATTTTTATTTTTATTCTAAATCATTATCCTCAAATATTACTACTATCATATCTTATCAAATTAAATTTTCACCAATATATAGGTTCTCAGAGAAAAACAAATAATAAATTAGGTAACGTACTAAACATATAGTCCTAGCTTTTAGGATGTGTAATTTATCGTATTGAATTAAAGTAAAAGTTTTGAAACTGATTTAATTTTACATTATTATTAAATTCCCCAATATCACAAATAGGCATTTAATCGAAATAAAAAAGACCTCAATAATCCAATACTTGAAATTTGTCTATCAATTGTGAGAATATTAAAGAAATATTAAATCTTTGAAAATAGCCTAAAAATTAATAGAATATGTATAACAAATATTAATGGAAAACAAATAGTATATTATATATAGAATAAAAAATATATAAATTTTTGTATATTATTGTAAAATAAAATAATAGCAAAATGTAACTGATGGATAAGTATTAATTTTTTTTTGAAGAGAACGGATAATTATTATTATTTTTTATATTATTATAAAAAATATATATATATATATAAAATAAGAGAATGGTGGCTTTTCCCGCTCATTTTCTGGCTCTGTAAAATTTCTAGATCGGAAGAGCGTCGTGTCTCTATAAGATTTCTGGTGATAACGTTTAATTCATTTCTTTTGTATTTTTTCATCTTTTTTTTTGGGGAAATTGTTAAACTAATTTATTAAAGGATTAACTCATATCCAATCATTAATTCCCGCCAGTTTATTTAGCTAATATCAAATCAAGTACGAAATTAATTGGGTGTTTTATTTTCAAGAAAAAGTAAATAGTAATATTTATAATTCAAAAACACATGTATAGTACGCCTCTAAATGAATAAGTTTATAAAAACCTGTAATCTTATTGTAAATTTCAATTTTTGATGATTTTTTAAAAAAATTTATATGATTATTGTAGTGCAATAATCAAATTTGATTTTTTTAAAATTATAATACTCAAATTTGCCGATTCTATAATTAATATAAATTGGAACTTTTTGATAATTTCTCATGGAACAAAAATTTCAATTTGTCGTTCTAAATATGGCATTACTGTATTTGGAGTTGAATTATTTATTTGAGAGATGGACTGAATAAATAAGGGCCATATATATTTACTCTTTAAAAAAAATGTAATCTTTTCCTTTTTTTTCATTTTTTTCATTTTTTTTTTGGCAATCGACAGTTTAGCACAAAAAACATAAAAAATTAACCATATTTATTGGAAATGCACCGATAAATAATCCCAAGCTCAATCTTAAATGTAATTACCCTTCCAAACGTAAACATAAATAATTAAATGATTGGAAATGTATTCGTAAATTTTATTTTAATAATCAGTTCAATAAAATTATTTTAATAATAATTAGAGATACTATGGGCGGAAATGATTAACTAATGAAAATAGTTAATGATTGAGTGAATTAATTTATCTTATATTCATATTCATTCATTTTACTTTTAGTCATAATAAAAAAAATTGATATAAATATTATAGCAATTTTTTAAATGAAACTATGTTTGATTGTTATATATAATTAGGAAAAATCTGTAAATTTTCATATAATGCATAGTTGCTTGCCCGACTTAGTACATGCCCTAACCTAGGGTGAAATGCTACAAACGAACTTGGTATGAAATGTCGACTGAAATGTATGATTTGTTAGGTAAAGATGTATACGTTTAATAAAAAAAATCGAATACAAATCAGAAACCGTTAAGTCGACGATGGCCAATCAGAAACAATACTACATTTTAATTATTTCATAAGTCATTAAATGTGTACTGATATATATACACACACTTATGTATTTTTACATTTATTTATTCACACGTCTTGTAGATTATGATAGTTTCCCTTAAAGAATTTCCTTGAAAAGTGACACACACACACACAAAAGTTGACAAAGGCTAGCATTACTTATTTTCTTTATATTAGTTTATTAAGCAAAATAAGTTAATATTTTTTTGAATAGAAAATAACTTAATATTAAAAACTACACCTGCCGTGTAAATAAATAAGGTCCATATATATTTACTCTTTAAAAAAATTTACCCCAAAAATGACGAGAATTTTGGGCTGTTTTTAATTAAATAATTTACCCCAAAAATGACGAGAATTTTTCTTTCTTAACAATTTTCCTATTTTTTCCTCCCAGCTTATACTTGTTCAACTGGGTTTTTTCAACTTTCTTATATGATTTTCAGATGACTAATTTTTAAAGTGAACAAGACCGATATTCCAGCTGGTTCCGGGTTCTAAACACTAGTTAACATTGAGCAAGTAATCACTTCTAGAATCCGCAATAGAAAATTGTTAATTTTTAGATACTAAATTACAATAGTCATTCAAACATGGGGACCCTCCTATAAGTAAAATTTAGCAAGTGAAAATTATATTTATCAACACGGTTACCTTAAAAAGGAAAAAAATGAAGAGAGTTGTAATTATTTGGTCATCTCAAATTGGAAAAGCAATAAATGAGGGAGGGTGCTCATAAGAAATTTTGTTGCATAACAAATCTCTTTTTGCTATGGTGCATTTTACATGTGGACTCCAACTTTGTTTGTTCTCTAATCTCTATATATACGTTTCTGATTCTATATATATGCCTCATCCCAGAGGATTATTCTTGCACGAGAATATATATACTTATTCCAAGGGAATTTCTCTCTATTCTTTCTGTGAGGTCTCCTTTTCAAAACTTATCAAAAA